>VUQH01011257.1:5718-16629 GCA_015106775.1 Etroplus canarensis
CGCACATCGGCAGGCTGCAGACTTCCGCTGTCCGGAGGCCACATGGCTGTCCTCAGAGGCTTGCGTGGTCAGGCAGGAAGACATTGTTTCTGTGAGAGAAGAGCTGAGTTTTTCTTCTTCTTCTTCTTCTTCTTCTTCTTCTTTCGGCTGCTCCCGTTAGGGGTCGCCACTGCAGATCATCTGCCTCCATCTCACCCTATCCCTCGCATGACCATGAGAAGCCTTATTACCCAGAGAGAATTTGAAGATGATGAAGCGCCAGCTCATTCAAATCCTTTCTTACATACCACTGGTCTTACCTACACTATATGTGCAAAACTAGTGGGCCACATCTCTGAATCACTGAATTCAGGTGTTTCATTCAGTCCCATTGCTAAATGTGTATAAACTCAACCACATAGCCAGTGAAATTTCATCCATCCTTTATATTCCACCATTAACTGTAAGTGGTATTATTGCAAAGTGGAAGCATTTAGGAACCACAACAACTCAGCCAGAAAGTGGCAGACCTTGTAAAGTTACAGAGCAGGGTCGTCAAGTCCTGAGGCACATAGTGTGTAAAAGTAGTGTGGTAACCTCTGACTCATTAACTGCAGAGTTCCAAACCTCCTGTGGCATTAACATCAGCACAAAAACTGTGCGCTGAGAGCTTCATAGCATGTGTTTCCATGGCTGTGCAGCTGCAAATAAGCTTTACATAAGCAAGCACGATGTCAGGTGTTGGATGGAGTGGTGTAAAGCATGCTGGAGCAGGGGAAACATGTTTTGTGACAAACCATGCTTCTCTATCTTGCATTCTGAAGGAGAAGTCTGAGTTTGGCAAATGACAGGAGAAGGTTATCGATCTGACTGCTCTGTAGCAAATATAAAGTTTGGTGGAGAAAGAATAATGCTATGGGATTGTTTATTCTGGATTTGTCTGGAGTTGCTGAATGCCAGGAGAACATTAACTGCATAACTGTGCTGTGCTGACTGTAAAGTTTGGTAGAGGAGGGATAGTGCTGCTTTTTTCTCTTTTTCTTTTTCATCTGGCCTGGGTCCCTTTGTTCCAGTGAATCTTCATGCTTACCAAGACATTTTGAACAATTCCTTGATTCCAACTTTGTGAGAACAGTTTGAGGAGGGTCCTTTTCTTTTCCAGCACAATTTTGCCCCAGTGTGCAAAACAAGGTCCATAAAGGCATGGTTCAATGAGTTTGGTATAGAAGAACTTGATTGGCCCACACAGAGCTCTACTCAGCTCCATACTGAAAACCACTGGAAGTAACCTGAATGGAGACTGTGAACAAGGGCCTAAAGTTCAACATCATTTTCAACCTCACAAAGGCCCTTCAGGATGAATGGGCAACTATTTCCCACAGACACACTCCAAAATCTTGCAGAAAGCCTGCCTAGAAGAGCAGAAGTTGTTATACTTGCAAAGGGAGGACCAGGTCCATATTAATGCCGGGGGATTTAGAATTAGATATCATAAAGCTTCTGCAGATGTAATGTGTGGGTGGCCTAATACTTTTGTCCATGTTGTATAACTGTGCAGATTGTTTTATTCTTTAATCACATTTTAGGAAATGCCCAGAAAATGTTTTTTAGATTAGTAACTAAGTGAAATTGTAGCATCTTTAATTATTGCTAAAACTGATAAAAATAATTTCACTATATGGAACTATCGTACAAGTTACTCAAGACAATCTGTTGTGTAAACAATTTTCTGTTTTATTCAGTTTCTTTTTTTTATCTTTATGAAAAATACTTTCCAATGACATATTAAAACATTCTACTCTATACTTGATATAAAGTAGATGTCATGGCACCCCTCTGTACTTACCACTTTGTCTATCGAATATTAATTTTAGGGGAGTAAAAACTGTCCAAAAGCCTTCTTTGTTTTGGTCTTTTTAAGACTGGACTTCCTATACGGAGGGGAAGAAGGCTTTGTGTTTAAAAAAAAAAAAAAAAGAGTTGCTGAAGGTGATTTTTTTCCCTGCAGGTCAGTTGGTTTGGATTTTTTTTTAATATTTTTTTATTATTAATTTTACTTCAGTCACTGGTGAAATAAGACCAGGAAATCTCCTCTTAGCATTTAATAACCACACCAATACACCTAACACATGATGTGAGTTCTAGGTGTTTTGACATATGGTAGCACCTGAGGCCAGAAGAAGAAGAAGCCCTGAGCATTCTAGCATGTAAATCTAATCTTATGAGGACTGAACATACAATTAGATAATTACTTTTTTATTGCTTTTGTGGTGGGGGGATTATTCTGCTGCCTACAGCCAATATAGACACTTCCTTATTATGCACATTCAGCTTTCATATAAGAACCTTCCTGATCCCCACCCCCACTGCAATTAACATAAAATCTCCTACATTTACTATTTTGTATCGTGTACAATATAGTAAAGTGTACAATGTACCGGTCAAGTTAAGAAATCACAAGATCATCATTTGTCCTTTACCATTAGGTTTGCCAATACATTTTTCAGACACTTTTAGAACAGAGTTTTAAAAGTTAATCTAGAACCATGTTTAAAGAAAAAGAAATACGTAAAGTAAAATGTGCTGAAGGCTTTTCAACATTTTTTTCACATTTGTTTTAATCAAATTCATCCAAACTGCCTCAGGTAATGAAATTAAGTTTAATTGTCAGGAGACAATAGTGAGTCACGGCACATTCAAAGCAACTGCCATTCTTGATGAAGATTAATATAAATATGATGTAGAGCAACTTTTCACTTTTCACCATACCTAAATAGTTCAGTGCTTAGTAAATCTCATATAGAGTGTTAATTCAGAGTGCGCAGAAAAAGGCAACATGGCGAAAAAGATGAGAACTGCTTGACTGTGAATTGCAATTATGTCAAAATTGTCTAAGTGGTAATTAAATGAGACATCTGTAAATTATACAAAGTTTGGAAGTGAGTTCTTTTCTTTCTAAGTCAGAACAGCCTGTAGAAATAGAGGGAAATACTCCAGCTGGTTGTTTTCTGTATTAATTTAGGGTTTTCACTTCTGTCATTTCTCTGTCAGAGTTGGAGTGCAGGACCATGACATAATTTCCAAATGTGTTCAGTGTCTGTACTGTTCTCAATGACAGGCCTGCCAGTGGAAGTACTTCTGCTACAAGTAAAGGTTCAAATGTTCACAACAAAAGATGTGCTCTAAAAGTATGTCCCACAATTTAGGATTATGTGGACATTTTCAGGATAATGGTGTGGATTAGCAATCAATATCAGACATAAGTTCACCAGACAGTGAAAATGTTCAGACAGGAATGATTTTCCCATGAAACTGTGATGATATAGTCTCTTTGTTTGTATGGAGTGACCACAGACACATGCTACTCCTTAAGGGAGTCTTTCTACATGGAATATGCTTTTGATCACTTGTCATAGCGGACAAAGACAAGATCTGAGATGACCATACAGTCATCCTACAAGTTACCATATTGTAAATCCATTTCATCTTTGATTATATGAGGGTTTTATTTCTGGAGCTTTTCGAAGAGGGAAAAATAAAGTGGAAAAACTAATTAGTGTGAGGTGAACTGCAATTCAATGCAGGGGCATCACTATATGTGTTAAAAAATTTCCAAAATGTAAATGAATCCAATTTTTTTCTGTTTTCACATTTAGATTATTTGTACATCTACAACAGCTTAGTGTCAGACCACCAGTAAAAGCAACCAAATGATGTTTCTCCCTCCTCTTCTCACCGCTGTGGTTTGACAGCACATTTCAACATCTGAGAGTCCCACTGACTGTATCTTCTTCTGTCTTGTCCACAGACTGCCGCTTCAGCTCCACCTGCCTGCTGCTAAAAGGCATCAAACTGGGATAATTGCCCCCCGTCCACTTTTTTGCTGCCGTTCCTGATGTCTGAAAGCTCTCCTTCTCACATAGATAGGGGATACTGACGTGACAGTTCTCCATGCCCTACCTCCCTGTTTGGCCTCTCATCCTCACAGACAAACTGCACATTAATTTTCATTCCATAGACCATTAGGACTGGGTAATGATGACATCTGTCACTGGTAGCTGAGGGTGTCTTTGGGGTCTTGTGACAGAACTGAGAAAAGAGAAATGGAAATCGGTCCACAAAAATTTAAAATAGCCAGATATACCTTCTCATATCACCTCCCTATTGCCATTTGAGAAGGTAGGGGTGGTGGGAATACAATGCAGGATTATCCCTCACCCAGTGGCTTTATTTGAGATCTGCATAAATCACAATATAAAGCTCTACTAATATTGTTGACACTCTTACACAATAGTATTATGTAGGATATGGACTGAATAGTAACCATAGCATTTGCAAAGACTCATCTAATGATATTTTATTCTCAAACTGAAATGGTGATCCTAAATTTGTACTGTATAATCACACAGTTTATTTAACTTATAGTTTACAGCAGGTCTAAAAACAGTATCAATATAGAACCTGTAATCCAAGTCTATGTGAATCTTGGAAAAGAAAACACTATTTATATGCAAATACAAAGATCCTGGCACGGACTCTGCTAAATCTGTTGCCATCAAAATATATTCATTTGATTGATGCCTGAAGATATAGTGACCTACAATTAAATGAAAATATGGATAATTTTAACATGCCAGCAGGATAGGGGAATCAAAAAATCACTGCAAATATGGAAGTAATCTTAGGACCTTCCAGCGTCTTAAGATATGATCAAAACCTTGATTTTAGCAGACACACAAGCAGTCCCTTTTCCAAGGACACATGGACTTCCAGTGACCACAAAAATGCTTCAAAGACAAAGAGCAATTGCTGCCCATTTTTCATACTTTCATCGTATTTTGAGAAAATATACTTTAGGTTATTTTGTAAATGGGGGAGCATAAAGAAACCTTTGTTCTTATAGCATAAAATGTGAAATCTGAGCAAAGATATTATATGATAGGCACTACAGGTTTGACACAATTTCCCCCTTATTAACAAAGTAATTTGTGAGAAATGTGGAAAGCCTTGATAACTGTCACATTATATTACTGTTGGTGGAGCCGACACAGTGGGTCTGGTAACATTAGAGAAAACAAACTAGATAGGTTAGGTGCTTTCTGAACACAGCAACAGAACATTGAAAGCTTCATTTTCAGTCCATACTTATTTGTCAGGTTCAGTCCTAATGGACATTTAACTGTAGTACTGAGTTGTTACTGCAGAGAAGCAATCCAAGTAGTTTATTAGATGTGGGTTTCTGGCAATTTTACAGCTGAGGAAAAAACATATTTGAAGCTGACATTGCAGGATTGAGAAAAAAAAAAACACCTCAAAATGATCATGTTTTTATTCCTGAGCCACAAAATCAGATTTATGTATTTATCTATTTGTTAACATGTCACCTTAGTTCCTCAGAGACTTCATATACTTTCGGTCACTCTCAAAAAGTAAGGCTAACCTTGGCTACACTATTTGGACAAATGCATTGGGCCATACTGTACCTCATGATAACAGAATTCAGGTGAACAAAATCAAGCACCTAGCCGTGCGGTCTGCCTTTACAAACATTTGAGAAAGGACGGGTCATTCTAAAGAGCTCACTGAATTTGAGCGCGGTACTGTAATAGAATGCCATGGTTACAAGAAGTCAGTTTGTGAAATTTCTCCCCTCTTCCATTATCAACTCTAAGTGGTATTATTGCAAAGTGAACCACAGCAACTCAACTAAAGTTACAAAGCGGGGTTACTGAGTGTAGAGGTACATAGAGCATAAAAGTCACCAATGCACTGCTTGCTCAGTAAATGTACAGTTGCAAGCCTCCTCTAGCATTAAAACATGTCACCACTGGATTATGGAGCAGTGGGAACAAATCATGCTTCTCTAGCTCACAAGCTGATGAAAGGATATGGATTTGCTGAATGCCAGGAGAACATTACCTGCCTGGTTGTGCTGTGCCAACTGTAAAGTTTGGCAATAGATAATGCTGATTTTTTCTTTTTCATTGGGGGTTGGCTTGGGCTCTTTAATTCCAGTGAAGGGAAATCTTAATGCTTCAGCTTACCAAGACATTTTGGAAAATTCTTTGATTCCAATTTTGTGGAAACAGTTTGGGGAAGGTCTTTTTCTGTTCTAGCATGACTGCACTCCAGTGCACAGAGCAAATTCCATGAAGTTGGATGAGTTTGGTTTCAAAGAACTTGTCTGGCCCACACAGAGTCATGACCTCAACCCCAACAAACATCTTTGGGATGAATTAGGTGACCTAGGGACTAACTCCAGATTAATGCCTATGGATTTGGAATGGGATGTCATAAAAGCTATTGTAGATGCAATGTGTTGGTGAACCAGTACTTTTGTCCATATACCGTTTATTTCCACTGGCTGTTGGAGGCATGGATACAAAATGCAAGCTACACACTGGATTAATTTCTTCATGAAGTTACAGCCCTGAACTAAGCACAAAGTAAAGGCTATGACTGCTCTTGCATACATGAGATGTTGGCTCTTTCCCTGCTGTATTTGCTGTTTGTCAGTGACTAGTTCCTAGAACTGTTCTCAGGGTAGCTGGCATGTCAACACACAATGCAATCCTCTACAGTCACTGAACCACAGGAGAGGGTTCATCAATTCACTAAAAGGTCAGAGGGGATTTTCCATGTCCTGCACCGCCATACTGTGAAAATTAAAGCTACATCCTACCTGTAACCATCAAACTTTACAAACTTCTCACTATGCCTGGATCGTATATATTGTCTAACCTTGGAGTATTTATGCTACACTGAACTTTGACACATACATGTTATATATTCAACCTTTGGTTTTCTGCCCTCTCTGCCCTTTATACTTTATATTCACTAATATATGTAAATGAATGAAAATATAACTGTGCAACTGTAGCAACAATGCAATTCTACTCCCCAGAATTAACAAAGTTTTCCTATTCTGATTCATGAAGTGCTTTTAACTTCTATCTGTATTTTCTATCTGTCATATTTATACTTAACAGTGTCTGTAATCTAAGTCATTTCCCCCCTGGGATTAATAAAGTATTCTGATTCTGTTACACCCACTAAGAACTGATTATGTGCACTACAGAGAGTAAACAATATGGGAAAACCAGTCATTACTAAGCATCTTAGGGACCAAAGCATAATTAGAACCTGACTTGGTTCAGTTATCTCAATTGGATACACAAATGGTCCCACTAATACAAACTAAAACATGGTATCACATTGCCGTCTAGTGGTCAGGAGATGTATGTGCAGCAGACATGAATTTAAAACCACAATTACAAAGGTTATTTCCTTTTATTTTTTTTTACTTAAAATAGTCACATACATAACAATTTTGACCAATCAAAATAAAAGTGTAAAAATCATCCCAGTTTTAAAACAAAATGCATCTGTGGCCCACATGATAGATTTCTTTTAAAAAAATGACAATTTGGACTGGACAAATATACATACAGGATGCGCAAAAGGGCAAAAAAGTATTCAAATAATTAACGAACAATTTAATTGATTTCTGTACAAAATTCATCATTAATGATGTCAAATAGTTCTTGCTTTGACTCTTTTTACCACTGTAACCTTGTAATGTGTTTTTCAGATCTCATTTGTCACTGTTCAGTGTAGAAAAATGTGGCTCTACAGTGTAATAATGTCAAAAGGCAGTTGGAGTGATTTCTCATGCCATGGTGGGCAAGCATATTAACATTTCACATATCAAATGGAAGATGTGTTCAGATAAGATCACTCAAGTTCCTTGAACCGTGCAAACATGGCTTTGCGTACTGCTTGTTTGTAGGTTGTATGGTCCCAAACGACAGGTTCTTTCTTCTTTCTCTGCTAAAAAAAAAAAAAAATGCAATGAGACATCTATAAACCCAAAGAAATAGGCACATCACATGACACTAATAAATCAAAAGAAACTTAGCACCAACCGGGACAGGTTCAGCCCCTAAACCAGGCCTCTCACTGGCTTTGCTCATTTCCCTACACATAGAGGAAGAACCGTTAGGCATATACAAAGCAAATAATCACTTTAAAAGGCCCTTAAATTCAACTTTGTTACTAAATCAACATGTTTTTTTAAAGACTACCTGGAGCTTCCAGCCCAGGTATTATGATGCTGTGGCTGTGAGTGATGGTGTTTTCTTCTTTTCTGTTCTGGTGATCTGGATGCTTCTTTGGCACTCAGCTGTGAATAATGCAATCCACCTTTAGTGATCTACTGACAAAACGATACTCTCTTCTGCAAGTCACGTCCACTTACTTCTTTTTCCTGGTTCTCCAATGCCTCAAGTTCCTTCTTTGACCTCTTGATTTTGAGGTGGATCTCCATATTTTGCTGTGGAGACAATAATATAAATTTTAGAGGACAAATCTCTACAGTCACTTTCAACCACTGTTCAAAGATAAGTTAGAGAGTAGTACTTTGTGCAGGTCAGAAAGCTGTTGGTGGCGGATAAGAGCATCTTTGTTGGGGAACTGCCTTCTACACAAGAGACATGCCATCTTCTTCCAGTCAGTTAGTTTGTCATCCTTGTCTTCTGACTGACTGGGCTGACTGGTTTTCACTGCTTCCTCTTTTTCTTCCTCCACTTCTTCATCACTTCCAGCTCCATAGTCTGATGCCAGCATACCCAAGGAGCCCATTGGACGCTGAAAAACAAATCAGGCAGGGGTTAAATTGAGAATAACCACACACTTGGAATAAGAACCAAAAAGGAGTCTTACTTTTGACTTTTCATCTTTCTTAGCAGGAGCAAGGGGCTTCTTAAAAAGATCATCTCCACCTGCAATCTGTGGATGATGAATAGAAGCAAAGTTGATTACAAAGCTGCCACAAATAGCAAGAGTTACTCTCTTGAACAGAATAGTCTGATGTACGAACAAAGGTAGGAGTCCCTAACCTTCCTCTCAAATACAGCAAAACCGGCATCAGCCGATTTAGACTGCCTTTTATCATCGTCCATTCCAGTCTTCAGCACCGGAGAAGGAGCACGGACAGTTTCCTTTTGACGATTCTGAATCTTTGCCCAGCGCTCCATATCTTTCATTATCTGCAAATCACAACATATTTCTTAACCATTCACCCTCTGCACGATTATTAAAGACTACTGTTTTTGTTGCATAAGTGTTACCTTAACAGCAGCCAGACTTCTCGGCTTATCTTCTTTATCCTTATCTTTGTCTTTCTTAGCAGAGTCATCATCTTCTTTTTTGTCTGGCGCAGCAGTAGAAGATGCCTCTGGAGTGGAACCGGCAGCTGAAACAGAAACTGGTACTGGAGCCGTTGAAGCTTGGGGCGGCACTGATGGCTTCTTCATTTCTAGAGGAGCATCTGCTGCTGGATTTGACAGAATGGCCTGGTCTTCAGCGGTCATAGTCACAGGCTGGCTTTCTGTAGAGGTCCCTCCTGGAACTGGGATGTAGGTCTTTGACACAGAATCCCAGTACAAGTACTCCTGGGTTTGAGCGTTGTAAAAATACTACAGACAGAGAAAAAAGACAAATGGCAACTTAATGAATGCCAAAATCATTCGTTCAAAACACATTCATGGAGTCTGTTCGTATGTAACTCTCTACTCATATGCCTGAGCATCCTAGCCACCTCACACTCAGCTGCAAACTATGCTTGTGCAAGTTGGAGGTCACCACTTGATGAAGTCAAAAGAACCACATCATCTGCAAATAGCAGAAAGGTAATCCCAAGCCCACCAAAGTGGAAAGACTCTCTCGCTTGGCTGCATTAAGAAATTCTTTCCATAAAAGTTATGAACAGAATCAGTGGCAAAGGGCAGCCCTGATGGAGTCCAACACCCAAGGAAAGAGTCTGACTTACTGCTGATAATATGAAACAAGCTCTTACTAATGGCTGTACAGGGACCAAATGGCCCATAACAATGAGCCAGATGCCTCATACTCCTAAAGCACTACTTCCCAAAGGACACCATGGGAGAGGTGGTCAAATGCTTTTTCCAGGGCCACAAAATCCATGTAGACTAGTTGGACAAGCTCCTACATACCCTCAAATATCCTCAAGAGGTTTTACAAAAACTGAATTGTTCCTCCAGAATCCAAGGTTGGACTAAAGGAAAGACTCTCCTCTCCAAGTCCAGTTTAAACTGTATTGTGGCAGTGTGTATTCTCACCCTAGAGTTAGGATCGTAGTACAACGTTGTTTCCGGATCGTAGTAGAAACCTGACGTGGCATCATACAAGTAGTTAGATGTATCTGGAATCTCAGTGCCTGGAGGAAGGAAAGCAAATGAATACAATACACAAAAATACCGGAAATATTGAGATCCTGACCTTTGAAAGTAGGGCCTGGAAAAGTGAACAGAGTCATTGTGTTCATAATAGTGGTGGTAGTTAATAGAGTACAGTCAATCATTCCCAAGAATTTCTTAAACATGACTAAATTCAAGTAAATTTAAACTTCCTTACCATAACTGTAGGTCTGTGATCCATCTGTTGTGGCTGTCACCCCAGCTGACTCTGCAGTCACATGAGGTCCACCAGCCTGGTATGATGGATCCATAGCTGGAGTGGCAACATAGCCAATTCCCTTTGAGGTGTTGAAGACAAACAGTTAATTGCCCAAATTTTTGACAACACATTTACACCTTTGTTATTTGGGTTTGCAACCTACCTGGCCAACACTGGAGTCTAATGACAGAGCAGGATTAGACATCAAATCACCTGATGACAAATAAGTTTTAAATACAAGTATCAAAACAACAAACAGCTCATGGTTGGATGGGAGGGGAAATACTAGACTCTGTTCCAGGGAAAGTTACCTTGCATTCCAGTGAGAGCACCAGGAGGTGGCTGCAAGAATTGTGGAGGTTGCAGATACTGCTGTTGCTGCTAAAATACAAAAACAGGTTATCTTAAAGATTGTACCACGCACTTATGCAGCATCCATAATTCGAGTGCAGTGTG
>VUQH01011257.1:16649-53836 GCA_015106775.1 Etroplus canarensis
ACCCCCCCCCCCCCCCATTCCATGGTTTTATGTTTTTAACTTCACATCTTTTTAAAATAGTCACATATTTTTTCTTGCAAGTGTTTCATTTTAAAATTCAACTACTATTAACACACGACAACTTTTTTCACCTTGACAAAGGAGCAGGAGAATAACAGTCAATCCCCATTAATACACTTTGATCATAACACCTAAATATCAATGTAAATCACTGGTGGTAAACTGTGATGCATGCTAATACTTGACAACTAGTAGTACTGTGCATTTCTAAATTTGTGCCTACAACTACCCTTTCTGAACACAGCATTTCAGTCAGGTTGAGGTTTGGACTTTGACTGGGCCATTTCAACACCTTGAGTCTATTCTTTTTCAGCCAATCTGTTGCAATTCTACTGCTACTGATTTTATTTAACATACTAACTGAGGTCTGAAGAGTGAGATGTAGCCCTTGGGTTTTTTTGCACTCTCTCTAAGCAATGCACAGTTTGGCCTTGGGGGTCTCCTGGGAAGATTGTGTTTTTCTATAAACACACACCTTAATGTGCCAGACCAGCAAAGTGCCAAAACTTCTGCTTTTATAGAAGTGGCCACATTAATCAAAAGCTTTTGATAAGCAGAACCTGGAAGCAGTAAGGGTGTACTCAATTTTTTCAGAGGACAGCATAGTCCTGTGAAAAGTTTCTTTTCATCTGACTGTATATAAACATTTTTGGAACTTTAATTATAAAAATATAGTCCTGTTGGCAACCATATGTCCGTGAGCATGATTTATGACCTGCATTTAACAACATTATGATTAAATAATTATTGTGCTTTACATTCAGCATAACAAAACTCAAATCATAAACATATTCTAATATTCTTAGAAAAGTGCAACTTTTTTGAATTTCTTTTTAACTCAAAACATTTTCATATATTGTAGCAATATTCTGTGATATGCGTATTGCCACGGTCTTTGTTAATTATTGTATACTCCAACATTAACAATAGCTGTAATTATTTGTAAATGCTGTATTCATATTATTCTGTGGCTTCATGAAAACACACGTACATTCTTCTGATACAGTTATTGCATGCCATTACATTTCAATTCCTGTATTTAAGTTCCATACACCTTCTCTTATGCTAAAACTAACTAAGCAATCTACCATAAGAAAGATTCCTAGTGCAGTGTCAGTGTCCTGGCAAGAGGGTTTTGGCTGCCAAATCCCTAATCAAACTACCCATTTTTGTAGTATAATATACAACTCAACTACATCTACTGCATTAACATGATGTTTTATTTCTTCTTCTTTATGTAACTGCCTGTTACAGACATCACATCTTTATCTGACGCAATTGTGCACATTAACCGTTAGTTAAGCTTTGGCTTTATGGTATATCTGTAGCAGATCCAACATTCCTTTTACCTTTCACATCTTCATGATACTCAACCTACTCCATGTGCAAAATGCCCACACTTGTTTTATCAACCTCATATCTTTAATGTAGAAAAATTGAATTTCCTATATTTTTATTAAAATTGCAACTTACCCCAATAACGCCAGCTTCAGGTGGAAACCCAAGGATAGAAGTGTTTGATTTCTCAAAATCTCTTCTGAAACTGAAATAGACAGAAACCACAAGAAAGAAAATAACGATAAAGATCTTTCCATTGAACATGGTTGACATGAAAATCCTTGTAACACAGCTACTTACTTTTGGTTCTTCAAGGGTTTTGCAACCTCAGCATATACTCTAACTCCGTCAATATAAAGGGGCCTGGGTTTAGTGAGGAGCTCAACCAGACGTGTCACTTGCTACAGAAAAAGAAAAAACGGTATGTACAGGACACTGAACAAAGAAGCTAATTACAAACTCTACATGAATGGCAAAGTGGGTTTACTGATATGTGTCAATACCTCATGGGAGTCCATGTCAACAAAGCAGAAGCACTTTGCTCCAGGTGGTTTTCCTTTCACTAGACGAACATTTCTCTCGTCCAGATACGCAAAAGGATCCAAGGCTTTCAAGATAGTCTCAACTGTGGTTGTGGGCTTCACATTTTTTATTATCATGGCTGTTAAGAGTCACAATGGAAAATGTTTGTCTCATTTGCAATCTGTAATTGCACACAACTAAAAAAACATATCCATGGACTGGTAGTAGTTAATGCTTCAAGATAAAAAATGTAAGTAAAGTTGACATACTTTTGCTGTCTTTGAATACGGAGTCAGATTGGTGCGATGTGTGATGAGGGGGGTTGGAGCTGCTCCAAGACTCTGCCTGTTGTTCTGTTTCATGCTGCTGAAGCCGCTGGTCTACTTGCTGCTGCCAGGCTTCTGGAGTCAGGTCAGAGTTACGCTGCCACTGGCTTTGGGACAAGGGCTCAATTGGACCTTTCGGTTTGGACCCATTCAAGTTAGACTTCAACTCTTCTAAAGGTTCATCTGATCTGGGTAACTGGGGCTCCTGGATTTGAGGTACTTTGTGATCTGATTTCTGATTAAAACAAACAGTGGAGGCACAGTTATTACTTTTAAACTGTGCACTCCAAAATGTATGGTACTTTAAATATTGTATGGATGAAAAAAATTCTCAAAAAGAGATGGAAAAAATGTATTTATTCTAGACACCACTAACTGTGATTGCATTCTATTATAACATACAAGCCTATTTATTGTGATCCCTTTTTTCCCCAAATATACTTGATTTACATTAAGTAAGAAGTCACTCTGTTCTGCTTCTATTAGTCCATATATATTTACTATTGCTGCTGTTCTATGTTCATGCAAACCCAGCAGTTAGTTGCTTTTGTTCAATTCAAGATCTGCTCAATCAGAAGGAATTGCTTTCTGAACAGAAATAATATGAATCAATCAAACAAACAAAAAAGGCACAAGATTCTTCTCAGTAATTTCACTCACATGAACACGTCTTTCAAACTCTTCTAGCTTGATATACTTCATGGAAGCTGTTCTAGTGCCAACCTTTATGGATCCCTGAAAGAAGAACAGAACATATCATGAGTCAGCATTAAACTACATCAGTAAATTGTAGCCAAAATAATACCAGTGACACCCAACATGCACTGTAGCAGGTTTAGCCCTCCTCTTCAATGATGAGGACAAAAATGGGCCATCACTAATGGAGGAGTGCAAAGCCCATGTCCATGACAATGCTACACATAGGTCATTAGTTCCCATAAAAGGCTAGTGACAAGAGGACAACAATTTAGGACTGCAACTAAACATTATTTTCATTATTAATGTATCAACAGATAAATTATCATATGGTCCATTATATCTCAGGTTTCTAGAGGCAAACTGACACCTGAAAATGATTTTTTTTTTTTTTTTGCCAAACCAAAACCCAAAGATACGCAATTCACTACTGCACAAGAAAAGGACAGCCAATCCTGAAATGAAAAGGAAGTAGACAATACTTGTCTTTGTTTGCTTAAAAATGACTGAGACAATACCTTGATTCTTAAAATTGTTGATTTTTTTAAGCAGTTGGGACACAAACTCTGGGAAATGTTTGCTTAAAAATGACTGAGACAATACCTTGATTCTTAAAATTGTTGATTTTTTTAAGCAGTTGGGACACAAACTCTGGGAAATGTTGTTAGAATCAGGTCAGCATATTGTCCAGTTTCCCTTTCTCACATGTAGCACACGGCAGATGTGTCCACTTTAGATGCAACCTCAGTACTAGAAATACTCCATTTGGTTGGAGCCAGGGGGTTGCATGGTTAGAGCTGGTTGGAGGTAGGCCACATAACGCCCACTTGCTCTCTGTGAATTCACCAGGTCTGCACTATTTACTTTTGGGTGGAATCAGACATCACATGGACTTAGTAATAGGGAGCTGGCTGGTTAAAGAAGGCAGATCTGACCACACTGAACAACATAAGCACCTCTATCGGGTAATATCTAAACATGTTTAGACTTTAGTAATCGCACTCTTGCTTTTGGAAGACCTCCATCCACAGTAGAATACTCAGTGGATAAAAGGTTGCTTTAAAGTGCCAAATGACAATCTCAGCAAATGAGGTTTACAAATGAGACAATGCCACTCTAAAACAGTTTCCAACACAGACTGCTGCTGCATAAAAAGAGATTAGGTGAATCCCAGGAAAACCCACAGTTCACAAAAATGTAGTTTACAAATCAGCGCTCTTTACCTTCCTTAACTCTGATGGAAGTCTAATATATATCCCAATCTTTCTTATGGTTCTTAATTCCAGAGCATCTCTTTTGTACAAAATGTAATTACCCATTACAAATGCTTAACATATCATTAACTAGTAACCAATCAAAATTACAAGCATGACCACACAATGAGCCATCTTGCTGCCCTGAAATTAAAATAAACTGGAGCCAGGTTTTCCCTCTCCTAGCAGTTTCAAAGTAAATATTCAAATAGCTGACATTTAAAGTACTGATCCAACAAATAACTGCATCATTTGTTTGTTTTTTATAACTATCTCACCACCAGCTGCAGAACATGCAGAAAAACTAGAAGTGAAAATAAATTACTGGAAAGAAATTAAAGCAGAACACAGTCAACTGAAAAAATAGCAGACAAACCACTAAACATTTCAGCAAGAAGTCAACTGATCCAATCTACCAAGAGATAAGGTGCTTGATGTCAGCTTATGAGACATGATTAATGCCCAACAGTCCTGGCTCCTTCACTGAAGACTGTGCTCAATGAGTCAGTCAAAACTGCTGCAAGCAATCCAAAGAAGATTGAAATTAAAATACAGAAAAAAGAAGAGCAGTTAAAGGAAATCGAAACGCACAAAAACAAGGGAAAAAAAAAAAAACACAGTCCAAGACTGCATACCCCCGCCAAGGCTGAACAGCCCTATCTCAAGATGATGAAGAATCCTTAAAAATTTCCTGGAATCGGATTACCTCCAAAAGTTAATCATGTCTAAGTTAGGCCAAGTCCCATCACTGATAATTTTTTTCCTCCCAATCCATCTGTAACTCTCATTCTGCATAATCCTGCTAACAAACACACCAAACCAAAAACTATAACCTCATTGGTGAAAGCAATTACTGATGAGTTCAAGAGAATGAGAGAATATGTACTTTGAGGAAAAGTTGAAGATGACCGAAAATGAACTGGGTAAATAATACTGCCACAGAAGAAATGCTGCAGTAACTTGAACACAACACAACACAACTAAGAGTCTGCAGTTATGTTTTGAAGCTTTGTGAAGCTGTATTCCTCAATTTTAGACTTTGACACTCAAACTGTTAAGCAGTGGAAGAAAAATAATGTAATAACTAAAGTGATTAAAGCTCATTCGTTGGACAACTGGAACCATAAAATAATGTAGAAACTTTCTTGGCGACTCACACAATAGCAGAGATATTCTATACAGCAGAGTTCATGATGCAACCAACTGTAAAGCCAAGCTGCTAGCATAGCTGAAAACTCTCAAATGTAATGGAGATGCGTTTGTTATAGGAAAAAAGTGCTTCCTACCATGCTTTACCTGTCCTAAAATCATCACTTGGAAAAATAAAAAAAAAAAATTCTCACTTCTGAAAATGAATTCATACCGCTGCGTTGAATCCATGTAAAGCCTAAAACGTAGCCTATGCAAATGGCCATTGCCAGCATTTATACTTGTGCTGGTGTGCCTCTGGCTGCACTGATGTGACGTGCAGTGACATTTCTAGGGAGCTGCACATCAGGTTACAGCGTCGGGTTTCAGTAGGGTTTGCAGTTACAATATACCTATGGAACTGATTCAACGCAGAAGCTTAAATCCAGTGTAAGGCCACACTATGTGGCTTTTGCCCTGCATGACAAAAAATTTAATTTCAACAAAGACAGTCAGCATCACAGATAGTACCACCGTGGATGGCTCCAGAAAAAATACACAGTCAACTGGAGAAAAGTGGTCCTGCCTTAATTCTGTAGGTAAGTAATAATGGCTTCCAGGAAGGCACTTCACTCCATCAGTTACGTTCCACCAGACTGCAATATGCCTATTGTTTACATTTCAACCATCAAGACTGAAGATGAACTAATTGTCACCATGGTAAAATTCCTTAGCCTGCATCAGAAATGGCCGTCTGATATGCCTTCAAGCTCTTTTACTCAAATCGAAAACCGTGTACCATTTCACAGGTTGCTGGACATAAAACAGCTGCCGATCAGCCCCCAGCTTTTGTCTTTCAACAGATATTTCTCTGAAACTTTTGAGTAAATTGTAAAACATCTCCAGCCACATCCTTGAAAACAAAAACTCCCATCAACAGTTGCACACAAGTGATGAGTATACTAAATTTTCCAAAACATAAAGATGCACAAGTTCCACAAGAATTAATAAATTTCCTTTGGTCCTCCTCCTTACAACAACTAAATAATTATATAGAAAACAATGGCGAGTAAAAAAATTCCATTGCAAGGTAACATGAGTACTGTAACTCTTCATTAAAATTTAAAGCCTCCTGTCTGTCAAATACAATGCTAAAACTATTTTTCTTCCTTTTCTGGTTAAAGACTTTCCAGTATTTAGGTACTTTTACACTGAAATCTGAAAAGTTAGGACTAATAACCAATAAATCCGATCACTGTCTATGCCCACAGTTTAAAAATTATACATTTTCTAGATCTAATAAATAGGTAACCTGTAGTACTACTCTGGCTTTGTAGGTAAGTACTGATATGTTAATATAAGAGATTAGGACCAGCTGTTATGTTCACGACATGAGTATCTAATAAAAATGTCATCAACTGACATCTTCATATCCTCAGCCAAGATCGGTTCACTAAGAATAACAGCAACCCCTTCCTTGGTTCTCTTCCTTCCCATTTACTAAATGCCCCCTCAACCCCTAGTAATCCTGATGGGAGAGATGGCCTTCGTAGAGTGACGAGGATGGGCCACCTTGTTGGACTCCATGAAGTGGACTGCATCCTCGAGGTTTAAAAACTCCACATAGGCCGTATCGTAGCTGTAACCTGGGGACAGCATTTGAAATACAGATGGGTTTTTGTTAGTCATTGCCAGTAATGATAGTCACCCAGTGAAACATTAAAAGAATGCATTTGTGAATACATCGAGATCAATGCGAGCGAATTCTTGAACCTTTACCGACACCCATACCTTCTCAGGAAAACATTTTGTTTTATGCCCTTTTTTCCCAGTCAGTCTTCTGATGACTGACATCATTTCAGACTTGTCATGAAAGGCTTTGGTAAACCAAGCCTTAACCGACCACTGGCGGTGAACGGTTGTGTAAAAAGCACCACAGAGACAAAAAAAATTACAATTTGTATTTTTATCAAATTGAAAAACGGCACCCATTTCTGTGTGGTCCGTTTGATACATCTGACATGTTCTTCACGAAAAAGCTTGGCATCATGAAGGAACCATGTATAAAGAGACCCACAGAGGAAAACTTTCCCTCTAAAGCAGATGTTTAGATCAGCAAAATAAACAAAGCACTAGCAGAGCAGTTTCCATTTCAGGTATGCAGACATCTTTTTTCTGAGTACTTACAGTGTCCCTGAAGGACACATTCAGCAAGTCTCTTACCACACATCTTTATTCTGACAGACACTGAATATCACTCTCCAAAAGCTGCTAATAACGAATCTTTGGTAAATCTAATTGCTGACAATGACCCAACATCCTCATACATGAAGAAGGATGGCAGAAACACTCCCCCCCCACCCCTTTTAACTGTAGTCACCAGAGAGCACCAACAAGAAAAGCAACCAAGAATGTAAAGAAATAAAGAATGCGGAGGTTCGAATGTCGTAAAAGCGAAATGTTGGGGGACACGTTAGCGAGAAGCTGTCCCAAACAGTTCCACAATGAAACTTCATTCTTACCTGGCACAACGTTTTTGATTTTCATCCCCTGTACTGGCACACCATCACGAACTGCGAAAGCACCAAGAATCTGTAAAACAACATTTTAAACTGAATGAGTTACACTATGTCCATTGATCCCAATAACCACCGACAGTCTGGTAACCAATACAATAAGGTTCCCCCCCTCTTCTTTAATTACCTGCTCCACTGTAGCAGTCTTTGGAATACCAGTTACGGATATGATATTGGAAACGTTGTCCTCCACTGATGCACTCCTGTAATCTTGATCCTTTCGGGGAACGTCCATTAGAATATCCAAATATTATTAAAACAATGCAAAACTAACTGCTGAACAAATACTACTGAGGAAAAACAGAAGCATACATACCTTTGAACCAGAATCACCAAATTTTGAAGGTGACATTGGTTTAGACTCTTTGAGTAGCTTCTCTGGTGCCTGAAGTTCTTCATGCTTGTAGTCAAAAACTCCTCCGGACCCTGTTCTGTAATCAATGTCCCTGTAGTCCTGGTCTTTTGCCTGTATAGTGCTGCTGCTTTGGAAGTTGGGTTCCCCTAGCTTACCCCTTGCTGGTCCTTGACTTTGTGGGATATCCTTCACCCCTTTAAAGTGATCAGTTGGCTCCTGAATCCCATGTGAAGGCTGATTCTTCTCTTGGTGGTAAGGGGGCCTTTCATCTCGATTTGATTTATTATGAATATGTTTCGGGTCCCTTTCTCCAAGCCAGTGTTTACCCTCATTTTCTCTACCTAGAGAGCCACGTAGGGGACTTATTTCTGGGACTGAATGATCTTGTGGGCCTGCGCTGCCAATTGACGGCAGACCCATAGCAGGAAAGCGGTCACCACGAGGAAAGCCAACATCTTTTCCTGGAAATTCAACAGATGGCTTATCCCTCTCTTGAAATGCTGGTGAATCCCTAGTATTTGAATCTCTTCCAAAACCTACAGGCAAACTGGGTTCAGAGACACCTCCCATACCTTTACCCATGTTGAAGAAAGTGTTCTTATCCTTTCGACGGTTCTTCCACTCTTCTGCAAGAGTCATTTCTTCACCACTCCGATAATCCATAAAGGGGCTGTTACTTGAATCAGGATATTCTCTTTTTCTGACAGGGTCTACTCCACCCATAAAGTCTGACCTCTGAGGTCCAACATCTGGAGGCATATCTGGTCTTGCTCCATCTAGTGGAGGGACATCATTATTTCCGAATCGTAGAGGAGATCGATCTCTACCTCTAAATTCAGCTGATGGTCCAGGACGATTTCTGAAATCCATATCAGAATCAAATCCACCTCTTGGATTGAAAGGTGGCCCTCCTCTTCTGTCAGTGTCCATCACTCTCCTTTCACGTGGAGGTAAGTCCATATCATAGCGATCCGAGTCTACATTGCCAATAGGTGGTCTGTCATGCATGTCCCTAAGTCCATCATTTCGCTCTATTCGGTCCATGGGGAACCCTCTTCTTCCATCAATACTGGGATTGTTGAACCGTGGCATGTCGTAATGAAATGACTCTCTGTCTCTCACATCCATAAACCTGTTTTGTTCTCGTGGTGGCATTCCCCTCCCTCCCATATCAGAGTTCCTGCCAGGCCCAGGAAAACCTGAAGAATTCATAAGTTTGTCTCTAATGGAATTTTCATACTGCCTTCTAAGACTGAAGTCAGGCTCATCCCCAGGTCTGAAGAAATCTCTGTTTGGCTCCCTTCCTCGCATATCACGTGGGTCCACATCACGCCCCCTCATCGGAGGCCCCTCCATCCTCCTCATTTCCATAGGTGGCAGATCTAGGGGTCTTGGGCCCATATGGCCCATGTTCATCCCATCTCTACCTCTATAGTCAGGCATGGGATCTCTGCCCCCAAACATTTCTCCACGGTGATCACCACTGGAATATATATTAACATATTAGGCTGAGTCAAGAAAAGCAGGTGCAATGGAAAATTTAAGAAAAATTTAACAACTGAACATCAGACAATTCAATTCAATTTAATTAAATTCAATTAATGAAGGCTTTATTGGGATTGGTTTCATTAAACAATAGTGAAAAAAAAAATAATTTGTCAAAATATTTGGATAGTACCCCACTACAATAATTTTAACAAACAAAAGTTTTACACATTAAAACACATTAAGTACAGTGCATCATAGGCACAAAAAGGCATGTAAGAAATTAATCGTCATGTTGCATGTTTATTAAAAAGGTACTCACTGGCCACTTTGATAGGCATGCCTGTTCAATGTCTAATCAGCAAATCACATAGCAGCAACTGAATTAATTTAGGCATGGAGAGACGACCAAGTCAACCTGATCAAACTGAGCATCAGAATGGGGAAGAAAGGCGATTTAAGATGGGCAAAAGTAACTCAAATAGCCACTTGTTTTAACCAAGGTACACAGAAGAGCATCTCTGAATGCACGACATGTCAAACCTAGAAGCTGATAGACTACATCAGCAGAAGACCACACTGGGTGCCATGCCTGTCAGCTAAGAACAGGAACCTGAGTTTACAATTCACACAGGCTCACCAAAATGGGCAACAGAAAATTGGAAAAACACTGCTTGGTCTTATGAGTCTCAGTTTGTGCTGTGACATTTGGATGTAGGGTCATAAAAGCATGGACCCTGCCTTTTATCAATGTTCAGGCTGCTGCTGGTGGTGTAATGGTGTGTTGATTATTTTCTTGGCACACTTTGGGCCCCTTAGTACCAACTGTGCATCATATGAATGCCACAGCCTGAGTACTGTTACTGACCATGCCCATACATTTATGATCACAATGCACCCCTCTTGTGATTGTTGCTTTATGCAGGATAACATGCATCGTCACAAACCTCAAATCATTTCAAACTGTTTTCTTTAACATGATAATGAGCTCACTGTACACAAATATCCTCCGCAGTCACCAGATCTCACTCCAATAGAGCACTTTTGGGATGTGCCAGAATAGAAGGTCATCTCATGGGTGCCTTTTTCTTCATCATCATCTTTTCTTTAGGTGTCACCATAGCAGATCAGTTGCTTCCATGTCACCCTATCTAGCACCCTCTTCTGTCAAAACAACCCTCAGCATGTCCTCCTTCACTATATCCCTATACGTTCTCTGTGGTCTCCCTTTTTTCCTGCTACCTGGATTCGTATCATGGATGTACAGCTGACAAATCTGCAGTAAGTACATGACGCCATCATGCCAAAATGGACCAAAATCTCAAAGGAATGTTTCCAGCATCTTGTCAAACCTATGCCAAGAAGGATTAAGGGAGTTCTGAAGACACAAGGATACATGGGCAGCACAATGGTGGAACAAATAGGACTGTCACCTCACAGTAAGAAGGTTCCTGGCTTGAACACTGACTGGGCCCTTTCTGGTTGGAGTTGGCATGTTCTCCCTGTGCCTGCATGGGTTTTCCCCCACTTTCTCCCACAGTAAAAGATATGCATAATAACTTAATTGGTGATTCTAAATTGGACATGGATGTGAAGTAGGTGAAGCACTTAGAAGTGTATAGAATATAGTGCTGTATGAACGTATGCTTAAAATGTGACTTGTAGTCTAAAGTGCTTTGAGTGGTCTGGGTTGTAATGTAATAAGTGTAATCCACTGTACTTACATTACATTACAAGGTGATCCAACCCAGTATTAGCAATCTGTTCTTAATAAAGTGGCCAGTGAGTGTATAGCACAGTGGATGAAAATATACAACTATTTTAAGGCAAAGTTGACAGTAAGAGAAAATATTAACATGCCTATGAACACAGACATTCAGTGGTTCAAAGTTGGGAACAAAATGTGATTTAGAAAATGTAGTGTGTGACCACACAAAGATTGCATTATTATGCTATAAGACAATTCTGATTTCTAACCATATTTCCGACTGCTTGCAAAAAGCATCACATTTAAACACAAAAGTCCAATTAGGGAAAAGTACACACACAGCAATTCTTACAGTATGTCTGTGCTTATGACTAAATGACGCTCGTTTACCGAAAGGGTGGTCCTCCCCGTGGTCCTTGCCCTGGCCCATCCCACATGCTTATAAATCAGTATCCTGGAGGGGAAACGAGTTGCATTATTATACACAGCATCTGTGTGCTATTAAAGGGATGCACAGACTATTAAAAGATGGCTGCACAGAGTAAACATGCACTGGGTGGCGTGATTGCTAATGGTGGCCCACAAAAGAGCGACTCGCTAATTATAGCCATCAGCAGGCCTTGCAAATCTACGCCACAACATCAACCAAAATAACAACGGGGATCTAGTCACCGAAATGCAAAGGAATCTAAAGGGACGATCAAATCACAATACCACTGATAGCGTAAGATGATCGTGGCAAAACTCAGTCTATCGCAAGGGAAGTGACGCTATTAAAGCTAACGTAACTTGGCTAATGATAAAGGACTTTTTCTTTGTGCCAGCCAACAACTGCGCGGCATCTTCAACAGAGCTTGAATTTCAACATTACCAAGTGTATATTTTGTCCATGGGACCCACCTCGATTGCTCTGGAGCGCAGTGTTGATATTTGCGAAGGTCCGTCGACCACACAGACGAACCGATGAAAAATGGAGACCAGCGCTCTTCTTCTTCAGCTGTTACAGCGCAGACGCATCTTCTTGTTCTTCGTTGTATTACACTGATGCAGGGCGACTTTCTGTCACCTAGCGGTTATTGTATGTAACCACTGCCGTGTTTTGTTCCATGCCAACCTCACGTTCTGTTTGCAGTTTGCATATGTTTGTTGCACATCGCATAGGCTTTAGTATCTAAAACATCTTATCACATAGTCTTCGTTTCTATTATGGAATGTCCTGGTATATTCTGTATATCTTATATATTATCATTGTACATTGTATAGTGTACCCCTAGAGTAGTAGGTTACACATTTGCCTTGCCGGTGGAAGATCCCTAGTTCGATTCCAGGTGGGAACACAAGCCCCTCTCACCATGGAGGGGAGTGTCAGGAAGGGCATCTGGTGTAAAACCTCTGTCAAATTACCAAAGCCTTTCATAACAGCCAAAGTTATATTGATTGTACATTTATTTTATTTTTGTTGATACTACATATGTTTATACTGTGTACACACCTTGTTGTGCTTGTTGTTGTCTATGTGTTGAGGGATGAAAAAGTACTATCTATCTATCTATCTATCTATCTATCTATCTATCTATCTATCTATCTATCTTATATAATTTGTTTAATTTAACCTTTAAATATCATGACTTGTAGAGGCTTCTTGCAAAAGTCTAAAGCTTAAAGTCACACCAATGTTAAGTACTGGCTGGGAAATTTTAGCATAAAGAAAATATGCATATCTTTACATAAACTATATGGGCAAAGGTTTTGGGCCACAACTCTTAATCACTGAAGTCAGGTGTTTCATTCAGTCCTATTGCCATAGGTGTATGAAATCAAGCACCTAGTCATGCAGTCTGTCGTCACAAATATTTATGAAAGAATGGGTTGTACCAAACAGTTCACTGAATTCGAGTATGGTACTGTAATGGGATACCATCATTGCAGCAAGTCAGTTCATGAAATTTTTTCCCTCCTGAATATTTCACAATCAACTTTGAGTGGTATTATTGCAAAGTGGAAGCATTTAGGAACTACAGCGACCAAGTGGCAGACCACATAAAGTTACAGAATGGGGTTGCTGAGTGCTGAGGTGCATAGAACTCAAAAGTCACCAATGCTCTGCTGATCCAGAGACTGCAGAGTTCCAAAACCTCCTCTGGCGTTAACATCAGCACAAAAGCTGTGCACTGAGAGCTTCATGGCATGGGTGTCCAAGACCAAACAGCTGCATGCAAGCCTTACATAACCAAGCACAATGCCAAGCATCAGATGTAGTGAAATGACAAATCATGCTTCTCTGTCTGGCAGTTAGTTGGAAGAGTCCAGATTTAGCAAATTCCAGGAGAACATTACCTGCACTGACTGCATTGTCCCAATGGTGAAGTTTACTGGAGGGGGGGATAATGCTATGGGTTTTATTTATTTATTTTTTTTTTTACTAGGACTGGCCTGGACCCAAGCAGCACGGTGGTTAGCACTGTCACTTGACAGCAAGAGGGTCTGGGTTTGAATCCAGCAGCATGCGAGCTTGGGCCCCTCTGTGTGGAGTTTGCATGTTCTCCCTGTGCTTACGTGGTTTCGCTCCTGTGCTCCAGCTTCCTCCCACAGTCCAAAGACATGCAAGGAGCTTAGGCTGGTGATTCTAAATTGACCATTGTGAATGTGAGCATGAATGGTTGCCCTACTCTCTGTGTTGGCTCTGCGATGGACTGGCGACCTAACCTAACAGCTGGGATAGGCTCCAGTGCCCCCCACCCCTGGCCACGTACAATTGGATTAGCGGAGAAAAAAAATGGATGGCTGGATGGACCTGGTCCCTTGGTTCAAGTGAAGGGAATTCATAATGCTTAAGCTTGTCTAGACATTTTGGACAAATCTGTGCTTCCAACTTTGTGGGAAGAATATGAGGAAGGCTCTTTCTTTTCCAGCATGACTGTGACCCAGCACAAGCAAGGTCCATAAAGGCATGATTTGATGAGACTGATATGGAGGAACTTGACAGGCCCTCACAGAGCCCTGACCTGAACCCCATCCAACACTTTTGGGATGAACTATCGCAAGCCAGGCCCTCCCATCCAACATAATTTTGTGTCATATCAATAAAGGACAACTTTTGCAAAAAGCCAGCTTGTTTCAGCAACATCAGTATTGCTCATTTTATTCATTCACAAGCATTGTAGCAACCTGTTAGCTCAGCTAAATGTTGCTACATACACATATAATTAAAAAAAATACACATGTACACACATACAATGCAAATATACATAGTCGTACAGTCTATGGACTCTGCTATAAACTCTGAATTTTACTAACTACAAGTTACAACACAACGAGAACAACTAAAACATCACTTCACATAGAATGATCTACATCTAGTTCTCAGTGTTTTAAATGAAGTGTTAAAGAGGACAGAACACAAGTATTAATACAGCAGCTTAAGACTCTAAACAGAGGAGCAAATAAAACAGCTAAAATATTTTGTTGAACTTTGTAAGCAATTCTAATTAAGTTGTTCCTCTTAAAACATATTAGCACATGACTGCAACAAATATTAAGGCACTTTAACTTAAAACATATGCTTTCTTGTTGCCTTAAAATTCTAAGTTGTCTAAAATTGCACAGCAGTGGTCATGGTGTCAAATTGAACCCACTGTATTTTTACATCATCTTATAATAGTATTTTATTAGCACTCATATTGTACAATTTGAAAATGCATGAAAAAATTATTTTCACTTTTAACCGTATATTCACTTATCAATATATGTAAATATGTAGATGATATGTCACTTTGTGCCTTTTTGAGTGACTAAATACAGTTGTATATATTTTTTTTAAATAAACCTTAGTTTGATCAAAGGACCAAGTCTTTCAACTCATAATTTTAGGCCGCAAGATATGAACTCAGGATTTAAAGTTCTGAAGCTAAAGTAGCAATTTGCTGAAACAGACAAGTATATCTATATACAATGGGCTGATGGATAAAGATGAGCTGATTTCACTAAACTACAGTTTTTACAGTTCTCAGGGAAAACGAAAACAACAGAAGAGCTACTTTGCAACATAACAAGGGAGAGTGGCAAACACTATTCAATAGACCAATACGTACATAATGCAAAAGGAAGAAATGGAGTTGTTGTGGACTAATTCTGCAAACTAGGGGAAATTCAAACAGCACAGATATAATATTATGATGCCAGATTTACTGGCTGTACTGCACACGAGCTTGTTGGTTGGCAAGGTTCCTCCTTATGTATTTGACAGATGCCTAATCTTCTTTTCTCTGTGGCAACATTTGGGGGACATCACCATTGCACCTTGCCTGTTGTTGCTCTTCCTGTCTGGCCGCACTGAGCAGGGAGAGTGCAGTCTGTGCATCAGGAGCCTTTTCACCACAACCAGCTTTCATGCTGGCAGCAACATTGTCACCGCCACCCACTGCAGGAGCAGGAGCAGCACTGGGTGTATTGGAGTCACCTGCAGCCCCCGTGGCAGCAGAATCACCCTGCTCAGATGCTCGAAGTCTCTTCATGAGGGTAGTGACTCTAACAGCTTTCTGTGAGTAACAAAAACAACATTTATTTTGTATAACATGATGACATGACACAGAAATTTACCAATCAACCTTTATACTTCTGCTCACTATTATCTGGCAAATATATAGTAGTAACATCAGGAACACAGACTAAGATAACATAGGCATTTTATACACTTTATGGACAACAGTATTGGGCCACACCTCTCAATCACTGAATTCAAGTGTTTCATTCAATCCCATTGCCACTGATTTATAAAATCAAGCACCTAGCCAGGCAATCTGCCGTTACTGTTAACTCAGTAATTGCAAAGTTCCAAACCTCCTCTGGCATTAACATCGGCACAAAAACTGTTCACTGAGAGCTTCATAGCATGGGTTTCCGTAGCCGTGCAGCTGCACATCAGCTCTACATCATCAAGCACAAAGTAAAGTGTCAGATGGAGTGGTGTAAAGCCCAATGCCACTGGATACTGGGGCAGTGAAAGTGTGTTCAGTGGAGTGAAAAATCCCACTTTAAGTCTGATAGATTTAACAAATGTCAGGAAAACGTTACCTGCCTGGCTGCTTTGGGCCAACTATAAATATATATTGGTGGAAGAGGGATGATGCTGTGGGGTTGTTTTTTCTGGGGTTGGCCGAGGTCTCTTAGTTCCAGTGAGGGGAAATCATAATGCTTCAGTTTGCCAAGGCATTTTGGGCAATTCTACGCTTTCAAATTTATGGGAAAGGTTTGGGGACAGCCCTTTTCTGTTCATGTTCCCCAGTGCACACAGCAAGGTTCATAAAATCATGACTGGATGGGTTTGGTGTGGAAGACCTTGATTAGCCCACACAAAGCCCTGGCCTCAACCCCACCGGACACCTTCAGGATGAACCAGAATGGAAACTGCAAGCCAGGCCCTCTAATTCAACATCAGTGTCTGACCTCACAAATGCTCTTCTGAATGAATGGGCAAACATTCCCACAGACACATTCCAAAATCTTGTAGAAAGCCTTATCAGAAGAGTTGAAGCTGTTTTAGCTGGAGAGGGGGAACCAACTCCATATTAAAGCTTGTGGAACGGGCTGTCATAAAAGCTCTTGCAAGTGTAATGTGCAGGCAATCCAATACTTTTGTCCATACAGTGTATGTGTAATAAACAAAAGACATAAGAGCTAAAATAAATTCATATATGACATATGCTGCATAAGAAAGACTACCTTCCACTTGGCTTTGGCAAAGTTTTTTTCAATTTGTGCACAAACACCATCCTTGATGTTCTTGTCTGAGGCAGCATTGCCAGAAATCCTGAGAATAAAGCAACAAAAGCAATTTCCCCACTGGTATTAATAAAGTATTCTGATTCTGTAAAATAACTATTTAAGCCAGTAAACTATTATCTTTAAGGTATCTGTTTGACAACTTCATAATTCAAGTTGTAATGGAGGCTTGACCTAGTTTTTTTACCATTCATGGGCTATGGCTTCTTGTGCAGTCAATCGCTGATCTTGGTCCACTTCCATTAAAGATGCCACTAAGCTTTTGGCTGTAAAAACAAACAAAAACAGTAACAACAATGAATTTGTTTCTTCATTATTTAGACATTGGACATATAATCTGTGATATGCCAGTTGCTGACACACCTACATGAAACCCTATTTCTAAAAAATGGGACACTTTGTAAAATGTAAATAAGAACATAATTCATTTTTAAATGAATTTAAACTACTACAATAATGAAAAAATAGCAGAAAGACAAAACAGAGAGTGCTGAAACTGAGATATGTTATTGTATTTTGATAAATGATGAATTATTAAAATGACTTGAATTGATGCACATGTCAAAAAAGTTGGGTTTGTTTGCCATTGTGTTGCTTTACCTCTTCTTTCAACAACACTGCATTTTAGAGCTGAGGAGACCAACTGCTGTGGTTTTGAAAGCTCTTATAAATGGAACTGCATGGAGTGTGATTGCTACTGATTCTTTTATTATGGAGCCATGATACTGTAGTATGTGCACAGTGGCAAATGGTAAATAGACTCTAACTGAGCACTCAAATGTG
Organism: Etroplus canarensis; assembly: GCA_015106775.1. Taxonomy (NCBI): domain Eukaryota; kingdom Metazoa; phylum Chordata; class Actinopteri; order Cichliformes; family Cichlidae; genus Etroplus; species Etroplus canarensis. Next base: position 34,661 of record VUQH01011257.1, read on the forward strand.
GTTTGGTGTTGTGTAGCTGAAATAGGCAAGACCTACAGTAAAAAAGGAATAATTTGTATTGCTATATATGCTGTACTATATATGCTGCATATGTTGTTTGGCAATGATGATGACTTCACAGATTTGCAAATTACCTTTATCAATACATTAATTTACCCCTATATTATGATCCTGGTTTTTGAACTGTGAAGAGATAACAAGTTGGATGGCCCCTCTCTCTTTAGGTCACTGATCTATCACCTGGCTGCAACAAGATAGTACAGTGGTTAGCACTGTCACCTCATAGTAAGAAGGTTCCCAGTTCAAACACAAACTGGGGCCTCTCTAAGTGGAGTCTGCATGTTCTCCTCCTGCCTGCATAAATTTCCTCAAGGTACTCCGGCTTCTTTCCACAGCTCAAAAACATGCATGCTAGGTTAATTGGTGATTCTAAATTGGCCAGAGATGAGAGGCAGATAAAGTGCAAAGAATATAGAATAAAGCAATGAATGGCTAAAATATAGCTGGTAATTTAAAATGCTTTGAGGGGCTAGTAAGACTAGAAAAGTGCTATATAAATCCCAGTCCATTTCCATCTTTCTTCTTCTTCTTCTTCTTTCTTTCTATCTTTGAAATAAATGTGTGCCTCCAATACAAGCTTCCTTCTGATATAGCCCTGCTGCCATTTCAAGTTGAGGTAAACAGAGGTCCTGATCCCTAAGTGAGAACATACTGTTTCATTGAATTTTGTTTGTATTTACATTTAACACAGCATCCCAACTTTTTCAGAAAGTTATATAGTTAATTTACATAATTAAAATAAAGTGAGTATCTCTTACCGGAGTCTGAAATATCATCCCAGTATGGGGAATCAAATTCATAATCCCCTGACAAAATCTTTAGGAAAAGGTTTTTATCACGACTATCAGAGTCATCTTCATCACCATCATCATAGAAAGGAGGGTTCCCAGACAAACTAATGAGTTAGAAAAAGAGATTAAAGACTAAGACTTTCTTCTTTAAAACCTAAAACACTTCAGATGATAAATACAATTTACTTTCAGCACATTATTAAGCACTTACAGTATATACATGATCACACCTATGGCCCAACAGTCCACAGGTCTTCCATATCTCTGTCTCCCCACCACTTCAGGTGCTAGGAGCAAAACAGGTTTTAAGTTTTGTGATGATATGATGTAGGTTTAGACTTAGAATTTGACAGTAAATCTATAAACTATAAAGTAAACTACAAAACTGATTTATTCAGCTAAACTCAGCTGACTCACCAAGATATTCGGGGGTCCCACATGGATCTTTAATGAGTCCATTTTCCAGTTTTGCCAACTGGAAGTCACTGATAACAATTTTGGAGTGCTTCAATCGATTGAAATACACCAAGTTCTCCAGCTGCATGGTTAAACAAATGAATTTTTTAAAATGTATAACTAGAAAGCATATGATCTAATTTAGTTGCAGCATTCTGACATTTGCCAAGGTTGTCACAAGGTTGTTCCTACATACAGTAATTCATTTAGCCTGTGATGATGTGCTGTTGTTTTTCACTAGGTGTCAGCAGTGCAGTACCTTAAGGTTTCTGTGGACAATTTTCATAGAGTGCAGGTAAGCTACAGCTTCCAACACCTGCCTCATAACATTGCTGGTGTCCCTCTCTGAGTAGTAACCTTGATCTAAGATCCAGTCAAAGACCTCTCGGCCTGTAGCGCTGGCAAAATAGGACATCCAGATTTCCACATTACTTGTTGATGACAGGAGTGCAAAACATTTCACATGTTCAATAACTGCTCAATTTATGAACATGTTCAAGTAATCATTTGCTTTGTGAGAGCAGAAGAAGTACAGTGAACAACAGATGCCTCAAAGGTACTCACAGCTCCAGGAAAATAAAGTACTCCTTCTTTGTTTCAAAGGCATCAACCAGCTGAAGGATGTTATGATGTTTTATCCTTTGAAAGAGAAGGAACAGGGGAAAGAAGCAGTGATGTAAATGGGGTTAAATAAGTAAAAACTGAGTCAAAAAGTACAACACGACAGCAATACAATTTTAATAGTACTCAATACAACAAGGCAAAACTGATAACTGCAACAGACATTTTTTTCAAAAACATCAAAAATTACCAGCATGGCATCACCACAGTCTAGCTTATTAGAGGGTGCATTTTTAAAACACCAACTGATGCATCCTAAGATAAAGTCAAGTAGTAACAAATCACCACAATAATATGCACTTTCTAGACTCATAAATAATCATCACTTAATGAATTCATTTTTAAATTGATTTTGGGTAAGTGTGCTGATTACTATTATAATTTCTTTCAGTTGCTGGTAGCGTTGACCTTTATTATGTATTATTTTTCATGTAAATGTGACTAAATTGCTGGAACACCTGATTCCTCAAACATGACAATATCTAATTTTACATGACTATGGAACTTCAGGCTGATGAGATTCTGCATTTTACTTCTTGTCAACAAATTCAACTGAAATATCAAAACCGAAATGTGTTACTTCATCACTTAAAACATCGGCACACAGTCCCATATCAATATTTTACTAATAAAGACTCATCTAAAGATAACAGGCTACTTTTATTAAAAACAAAAAAACAGCATTTTTTTAACTCATAAGTAAACAGTATATTTTTGAGGGATTTTTTCAGCTGAATCACTTGTGCTCAAATAAATATTTACAACAGCGCATGTGGAATAAACCCATGTTTATGGCAACATGGCATCTAGTGCAATATTGTTGATCTGATCTTGTTTTTAGCCATTTTTGATATGTCAGAGAGTACTGAGTCTTATTATAATTCCCTATACAAGCAATACATCTTAAAAAGGATATAGTCATTTCTTTTTAGATTATCTTTTTAATAAGATTTGTAGATAATAAGTAAGTTTAGAACATTGTAAGACTTTTCCTTTAAGGACTATGAAGCACAGATACAGAATTTGTCGATAGAATTTGTTTTTAATGGATGCATAGCCAGCACTTGGAGAAAAAAAATGAAACAAACAAATTATATCCCAGTTCACAAATATTAACATTACTTACTTTGTTTAGCATCTATAACAAGTTTTACAATTTTTCACTTTTTCACCACAGTATTTGTTGTTTTGTTTTTGGCTCATATTCATGATAGCTGGTCATTTCAGACTAGCTTAGACATGGATGTATAAGCACTACAATGAGTAGCTCATTACTTTACTTACATCTTTAGGATCATTATCTCATTCTTGGCAGCTTTCCTGATCTTCCTTCCATCCTTTTTGTGGAACTTTTTACATGTGTACATTTTTAGGGTGTTCCTGTCCTTCGCCCGAAATATCTCACAAAACTCCTCTCTGTGACAATAAGACAAAAAAATCAAACATACGTCATACTGTGAGTCAGATTCTTTAAGATTCTGTAAACAATTGTCAGCCCTTGTCATAAAAAGAGAAATGTACTCACGATTTAACGATTTGTCCAAGGTCATATTTGTCGGTCACCTCTGAGGGACTGTTGTAATCCTTCTTCTCCCCAAGTGTCAGACAACCAAATGGCATGGCAGCTCGTGCCCTAGCCAGGGAATATCGTCCCAACACAACCTGTCAACAATGCAACAATATAGAACAACAACATAAAAAATTTTTTTAAACAGAGTTCTGCATTGTACAAAGCATTTGCTAAATACCATAAACAATATTATTCCAAATGGATTTTAAAAGCTGCATCCCAAATTGCTTGAGAGAGAAATAAACTGTTTCATTAATGACACTAATAGAAATAGAGGGAATGGTTTCTCAGTGATGCGTTTAACATTAAATGAATGCAGTAAATCAGTGCACACATTTGTAGGAAGCAGGACTCTCATTCCTTTCTTTAGAATTTTTTTGGTCATACATCTGAGACTAGGCGAGTGTAATTGAGCTTGTGGGAGCAAATTATTTCAAATTACCACAAGAGCAAAGCAACATAAAAATTTTAAATTTCAGCAATCTTCTTCAGGGAACTCTGTGAGCGAGCATGTTTCTGCAGTGAGTCAGCCCTGTACTGCAGCAGCAGTTGAAGGAGCAGCATTCATTTGTCTATTTTCTACAGTAAAGAATTCATCTGAAGATAACCTGATCTTGTACAATAGATGTAACTTTTGCCTATTTTTTATATGTTGAAATACTTAAAATCTAAAAAAAGCTACAAACTTGTCAACTCTGGAATAACAAGTGTAAAACACCACAATATTCAAATGTACCTATTTACATACATACTGTCAACTAATAGGAAGAATCTAATAATAATAATGATCAAAATTAGAATCAAAATCAGAAGCCTTTAATAATCCCAGGGATAACTGCTTGGGTCCAGATGCTCAGTTAGGTATATATACTATATGTGGCTAGATGTTGAAGGACCTAAGTCATTGCAGAAGTGAGAAATGGCTCTGGCCCTTGTAGATGGCTTCTGTGTTTAATGAAGTTCAGTTTATTGTCAGTGTTAACACCGAAGTATCTGTTGTAATAATGAAGGAAATATGTGAGAAAATTTTCAACAAAGTAATATCTATTCCTCAAAACCAGGTATAACAAGCACTGTACTATAGTAAAGTACAGGGGTAGTATATGATCATATAACTGATTCTGTGCACATGCAGTGTAAGCTACACAGTTTCCCAAAAAGAAGTCGAATGCTTATGTTATAATTTGGAGTCAAGTCTCTAACAAGTAGGGATGGCCAAAATAGATTTTTTTTAAATGCAATCGCAGAAATGTAACTATGTATCAAACTAACTGTATATCACAATACAAATACAATGCTGTAAAAGGTAAAAACACAAAGGATAATTTCAGAAATGTGTATTTGTTTTAGCTAACACAACCCACCAAAAAAGATACATCAACAAACTGATGCAAAACAATGATAGCAATTTAGAATCTCATAAGTTAGTCTGTGATTTACACAGTAATTTTACTGGATGAGTCAATATGCTTAATTGTTCCAGCTGATACTTAAATTCCAGAATGTTGGCTTTAAAACAGTGTCTGCCAGTTCTCTTTAAAGAAACAGTTTCCACAAGCATAATTTTATTAAACCAGAAGCGTAGCCCATGTGAACCCAGTATTCACAATAATATTCTGCTGCAACACAAAAAAGTGTTACTCAGTTGTATTTCATTGTCACGTTTTGTTCATATTACCTACAATGATCATATTTCTAACCTACATGACATTTTAAGTGCAGTGGTAACTCTAATAATCAAAGTAACGCAGTTTACTAATTCATTACAACATAAATACTTAACTGCAGGATAAATCACTGCATCTGGCATAGCATTTCTAACTGTACTCAACAAAAAGCCCAATAAATGAAATTCACCCACATGAAGTCCTCTAACAGGTTTCTATGCCAATTTCACAGCCTGGCTACATAATGCCGCTGCTTTTTTCATCATGGCAATTGGAGCACTTTTATGGACACTGGGTGTTCTAACAGTGGATTATTTGCTATAGCATCTTTTTGGAGGAACAAGTACCTCATGTTATACTCCTGCTTTGAATTAGAAGTGTACTTTGGTTAGTCTTTCTCTCTTGCTTGTTTAGTGCAAGTAGTTATTAGTAAAATGTCTAGTAGCTGGCCCTTCGGTTGCAATGAATTATGGGTAACTTGAGCTGCTGCAGTTGAATAGCAGAGCACTATGTAGGTCCACAACTGCCAGCTAAATATTACTGATGACATAGGATCCTTGTATGGATAACAGACTATTCTTTGGCAGGCTTTACAATGGAAGCAGCAGCCAGTGGAGAAGAGTGGGAGTACAGAAATTCTGACTGAGGTGTTGAGTGATAGCCTCAGTCAAGACCAGAGGCACAGATTTCTCCCAGCTATAGCATCCAATAATATCTGTAGTACAAAAAAGTGTGATATGATAATGGAAGCATGGAATCTGAAGAATCTTTATATATAGGAAGACCATCTTTCATTGTACTTTATAACAGCTTATTACTTGAAAGTAACTGGAGAGAACTAGTGAGGCGAAAACAGTAGGATGGCATAGGTGTGTAACTGTTCACAAGGGGAATCTGTAATAAAGTAGCCAAAGATCTCCACTGTGACTATGACATTGTTTATGGATTTCTTGCCTGAGCAAAGAAATGTTGTTGCCAGTGATATTCCCAATTTTTGCTTATTTATTTATGTTAATTTCAGGAATCCTATCAGTTTTTTATCCACATGTGACAAGGAGAAAACATGTTTTATTTTTATCCATTTAAATGCAGTCCTTTTTACTGATACACCTACGCTTTCAGTGTTAACTTTTTGTGAACAAGAGAGAGGTCATTATATCACTGCAAGGATATATGGTGGTCTAGTGGAAAGACATAATTTCCAACTACTTCATGTCTTGTATTTTGTTTTTGGAAAGCACTTTGTCAAATAAATAATTAACATATTTCTATAATGCTGATTTCAACTGGTGACCTTTAATGCATTTTTTAACACATACCCCTCTCTCCCCAGATTTCCTGTGAGTACCTCTACCTTTATATAAAATTAAGGCCCCCAAAATGATGTGCACAGATCATAGTTCATATTGTTTAGAGTGTTACAGTGACTGTTGTTCAAAATTTCTTACCGCAGTTGGTAATTACAGTATTATTGCTAATTCAAGCAGTGTGCATCTGTGTGTGCATAAGAGTGCAGGCACATTATGCAAGTTGCCAGCATTTCTAAGTCACTTTTACTTATGTGGTTAAAAAGTAATCCACCCACTATTCGACTGCAAAATTTATTTTAAGCATGCCAAAGTGAATGTGGGGGTCAACTTAGAGTAGCCAAGGGGATAAAGTCTCTTCTTTTCAGCCATTACTTTTGTTATTTAAGTCCATCCCAGACTTTACTCAAGGTTGTGTTTTTTCCACCAGTATGCGCAAGCAGAAGATGTTTCCTGGGGGTGAGTGAAAGACTGAGAACATTGCAAACTAAAACACAAAGTCCATTTCTTCCTGCAGAGCGCTAGCCCAAACAATTCCATGTTTTAGTTAACAATTTGCCTGGTGAAAATGCGGAATACAAAAGCTTGCCTCTTCTCTGCCCTTAAGGGAGGGGGGTGGGGGGGCTTTCAGTTTTCCCACTATTAGTCTAGAGTATAGAAAGCATGGAAAGATATGCTCCAGCTAAATCACATACTCCGCATGAATCTGACAAGAACAATACCCTCATTCACAATTAGCATTTTCTGGCTCTTGGATTGATACAGCTAGGCTGTCTGGGTATCAGAATTATTTCTTTTCATAATACATACCTCAGTCCTGTGATGCTCATTCACACCAACAGAAGCACACATATGATGTAAGGATATTCATCCTTATCATATTCATCCTGGCTTGTAAAATGGCTTAACATAAATCTGTGCTGCAAGCATATTTAGGATGAGCTGGCCAGGGTTTTAAGAAATAAGCAGTTCATCTCAGTTTCATACTACACAATCAGAAGCTATCCCAGAAAGACAAAACCATATTGTGAATGCCAAGCAGAATTAAGGGGTAAGGTCGACGTGAGACCAGTTAATACAATTATCAGACCTCACAATGAATCATAGCTCCCTATACCTGTTCTCAGAAGCTTGACTCACAGCATGGTTCACCAACAATAAACAGAAGTATGACAAGTCAGACTGAATTTCTCTGTGTGCTTGTTTTCCCCTTTCAAAGCAGTCTTCTAGATAAGAGGCTGTTCTCCTTCACCAGAAGTAGAAAAAGACAGAAGACACTTGACTATTGCTGAATCAGAGGTCTTTTATCTTTTCCTTTTGAAAGATCTGAATGGTGCTCTTCAATAATAGGGATGTAAACGCTGTTTCCAATTAACACCGTCGCTCAGCTCAGCTTAAAAAATGTAGCTGTGGACACCATTAGTGAATAATGACAAAGGCAGAGCTGTTTGATTTTAAAAACTTATTTAATTGTCCAGCTACTTTTTTGTGGGTTATTTTGTTTTCAAGTAGTTTAATATACAACTTATGAAGGTCAGAGTCATATTGCATGGGCAACTTGGCTAAAAAGACCAAGATATGACAGGAAAAGGGAATATAAGGCACTTTTTACATCAAAACAGAGCAGAGGATGGCTGTTATAATATTAAAAACAAACACAAAAAATGTTTGTGACATTTCTGAATATTCAGGTATCACTTTTAAATTGAAAAATGCTTCTGAGAATAAAAACAAAAAAGTGGAAAAAAGAAGAAGAATGAAGTTGAATTTGATGTAAACTCTGACAAGAAGCTAAGGGGCAGTTTGTGTTGCTCCTTGTCCTTTTAACTGACTGTGTTGTTGTCCACTAGCTAAGAAGTCAGCACAGCTACAGTATTGAGAGCAAGGCAAATAGTGGTAGAAAGTAACTGCATCATGCTTTACTTTTACATTAAATACTGAGAGCTTTGTATGATGGGGTAGGGCTTACAAAAATGAGAATGAGTGGCTCTAATAGTGAGGACATTGGGTCATAAATGTGTCATCTCATAATGCTCCCACTAACTGTTCATTAGGGATGGAAAATTAATACATCTGGAACACATCACTACATGGATGAACCACAAAAAGGACAAAAATATAAGGTGCCTTCACCTGTAATTGATGTCTTAGGGGATATCTCAGACACCCACTGCAGATCTAATTTTGAAGAATAAGAACAAATGACGGATGGTACTTCTTTAGACTGTTCCAGCACTCACACAGCACTGTCTAACCTGAGGGGACTATTATAATTTAAAATAAAAGCTTTGAGTGATGAGGCATGTCTGTATTTTGTTCAGCACATGTTGGTTTGAGTTTGACAACACGCTGGAAATTTACATACACATTATATTCTGATGGTTAAAAACAACAACTGAACTGGAGTTCAATTATTCTGCATTTTTAAGCACTCACCAAGTCAATGTACCTAAATGGTAATATAACTATGTTAAGTTTAACAGCTGGCCAAAGCAAGAACGTTACAAATATGTTTTAAATGTCTCAGCCACTTCTACTTGCAACCATCTGCCAGTCAGTAACATTCTGATTAACCATGCAGAGGTGCCATTTTTTGTAAATAAGTCTGAATTTAGAACTGGATGTTTTAAAATATTAAGTTCAAGTTCAACATACTGCCACACTTATGAACGTACATATCATTATAAAAATCTAAAATTTCAACTGTATCTCTACATGAATTTAATTATCTCAGCTTGTCATATTTATTTACTTATTGCTTCGTGAGTCATTTCTCTAACCTAACCTCACCTAACCTAACCTTTCTGCATTTTACTTTATGTAACATAAAAACCTTAAAATATGAACACATGATGCATTAAATGTTCCTAAAGTGACAACATTTACAGTCAGTCCCATGAATGCATATTATTTCACTGCAGCAACGGCAAAACTGATATGCTAATTCATGTTGAACAACTGAGGTCAAAATTTGATAAGGGTGCTTTACTGGATTCAGATCGGGTAACAGCGGAGGCCATCTGAGCACAGAAAATTCATTGTGATGTTCAAGAAACCAATTTGAGATGATTTGAGCTTTGTGACATGGCCTACTATTTTGCTGGATGGAGGAATCAGAAGATGGGTACACTGTGGCCATAAAGGGTGTGGTTTTCTGCTGCTGTAGCCCATCTGCATCAAGGTTTGCTGTGTTGTGTGTTCAGAGATGCCCTTCTACATACCTTGGTGGCAACGAGTGTTTTTTTGAGATACTGTTACCTTCTTATCAGCTCGAAACAGTCTAGCCATTCTCCTTTGAACTATGACATCATCAAGTCAGAGAAATGCCCAGAGAACTGCTCCTCACTGGATGTTTTCTTTTCCCTATTTTTCAGAGCATTCTCTGTAAACCATAGAGATGGTTGTGCAGGAAAATCCCAGTAGATCAGCAGTTTCTGAAATACTTAGAACACTTTCAAAACATTTTTGACTTTCAAAGTCAGGTAGATTCCCTTTCATCCCCATTCTGATGCTCAGTTTGACCTTCAGCTCTTCATTTTGACTATGTCTGCATACCTCAATGCATTGAGTTGCTGCCACGTGAGTGGCTGATTGGACATTTGTGTTAGTGAGCAGTTGAACAGGTGTATCTACTGATGCATATGGTGTGTGTGTGTGTGTGTGTGTGTGTGTGTGTGTGTGTGTGTATAGAAGGATATCTATTAAGTAGCGGCTGAAAACTTTTGAAGGCAGTTTGGAAGAACACAAACCTTTTTATTGATTTATTTTTTTATTGAAGCAAATGACAAATAGATTGAATAGATTTTTTTGTATTTGTTTTGCTTTTGCCATTAGGTTTGTCTACAATATTTTGGAGACATAACTACTAGTGTCCTTTTTATTTATTTTTTAAAAAAATAAATATTTGCTTGATGCTATTTTGGAATTGGATTGCTTGTCAAAGCCATGTGAGACAATGGCAACAGGCCAGAGCTGTGGATTTGGCCACAGCTGAGGCTCTTCAAAGGAAACTGCTTGGTGACAGGGGGCAGATGGCAGTGGTGATATCTGAGCCAAATTTTATAGCCTGTAATGCTTCACTTATGATTTAAATGTCCTTCTTCCTAGCTATGAATGCAAAGAACAAATTTACATTTTTCATTTTCAAGGACATTAAATCAGAAATGAACAGAGGCAAAAGAAAAGTGTTTGTTTTTCTTCAAGTCCACAGAGCTGGAGAAATTTTCGAAGAGCATGAATCAGTCCTTTTTTGTGCTTGCTTGTGCTATGCAATGTATTGACTCTACCATTCAACTCTTTTCTGAAGCATCACTGGCTTATCTGACCACTTTCTTCTGATGTTGTTTTGTTGCCATGGTTTCCAAGTGCCACTGTATGCATTGTGGTACTGTCTGTGCAGAACAGCTCTCTGTGCTCTCACTGGCATCACTCCCCAAGACCACTGTCACAACATGTGACTGAAACTCATTTAAAGAGTTTAGACAACAAAATCTTTATGAATATTAACCAACCTAATGAATATGCATCATACTGATATCTATTTTATCACATTACTGTGATCATATACTGTATGACCCACTTATCAGACAGCTTCTTAAACCGAATTAACAAAAGTTTAATAACCAGTGGAATACACCACATCATAGAAAACATACTGAATTCAGTGTATAGCCTGTTACACAAACTAAAGACCACAACTCTCTTCAGATTAGCCTTTTAAACACTCTTTTCAGTATTGGATCTTTCAGTTTCTGAGAACAAGCCACTGTGGCTTAGAAGAAGAGAAATAATGGACAATATAGAGTGTGATGTGCCTTCAGTCTTTAAAAGTTAGCTATTCATAAATAAGCAATAAATCTTTTCTATTATTCTGTCTAATAACCAACTACAAGTGCTGTCCTTCAACACAAGATCCCTTCTCATGGCATCACAATTCTCTGCTTTTCTGCAAATCAAACCAACTCTGCAGAAGAGCTCCCCAAACTTCTGTGCACTAATTACCCATTCCCACTCATGTAATGTTGTATGATTGATACAAGTCTCTAATGACTGCATGAAATGAAGACAAATCGTTGCAAGAACCTCTGTAGGTAAATACGCGCGCGCGCGCGCGCACACACACACACACATTCATGACTCTTTTTTTAATGGTTTATTCTGGAAGACAGACACTTTCACTGTTTGCGCCTCTTCTGGGAAAGTGTTCTGAAACGTCAAAGCGCTCGCCCTCCTTCTGGGGTGTAAGAAACCTTGGGCAGAGTAAGTGGAGATTGCAAGCTCGCTGGGTGTGAAATGATGACAAATAATGACAAGGAGACATGGACACCGCGAGACCGTGTGACTGTTAGAATGTGAACTGAAGAAGTGCTGCAGTCTGAGTGCAGAAAAGCAGACGCCTTATGTAAATCCGGAGCGCAGTTTTAGCAAGTCTCCATGAACTACAGGTATAAAAATATCATGTTTTTAAATTATCTTGATAACGAGCAGTATCCGCAAACTTGCAAATTGACAGCCGCGTTCGCCGTTAGACGTCTGCCTGTGGAAACGTGCGGACAACCTGACGGCTCATGCAGATTTAACAGTTTAAACACAGCCTGAAATATTTGCGCATCGCCCGGGTTAGTCCGTTGTTTCCCTAAACCACGTGAGAACGCCCGCTAATTCCTACCGAAATGTTTTATTGCCACAAAAGTTTTCAAAAGATCTCCCGTGTTTTTTTTTGGAGAAGACCAGTGAGTGAATAAATAAACGGCGGAGATTTTTTTTTTTTTTTTTGACAGCAGTGTTTTGCAGTCTTGTGACGGTAAGCCAAAATTACGCAAACTGTGCTCACTTACCTTCCGTGAAGTAAACTGGTAATGGGTAATCCAATCCTTTGTTTAATATTCGAGTTTTGTTTTGTTTTTTTGCGGCTTCACTTTTCTTTGGATGATTCCACTGATGTTCCAGCGTGCTATCAGACAGATTTAAGATCCTCCAGCCTTTCCAACAAGTCAGCGTATTCACGGGAGTATTACGTGAACGTGTGATGGTAACAGCGGGCTATGATGCAGAAAGGAGGGGAAGTGTGTGTGAGTGCGTGTGCCACGCACCGTGTAGCACTGTTTGTAGCTCTATATACATGCACCACTGCATCAATAATCTTTTGATGAGAGAAAAATTCTTTTTTTAATCAGAAATGGAGCTGGCATAAGCACCCGAATCTTTTTTTTTTTTAAATGAAAATCCCTTTGCAACTTTCTTCCAGTCTTTCAGCTAGATCATCTCCTTTGTTTTAAACAGTTCCTTTTATTGTTTCTCAAATGGACAAAAAATGAATTTCTTTTGATTTGAGTTTTTTCACGGCTGGAGACAGGATAAGGATGGCCAGTGGCTATTCTAAGGCTTGTAGGGGTCCTAGGTAAAAATTCACAGGGGGCCCCTCCCCTCTATCATCCCAGCAAACATGGCTGAAACTCCTGAGTCAAAACTGATTGCGGTACAATGGTAAAAACTGTAGAAAAACAGGTGCTGCCATTTTCACATAGAGGCCAGGTCAGACTGTCTCTTAAAACATGAGAAATGCAAGTCAGATTATTGCAGTGAAGGCTTTTTTGAAACAACAACTAATCTGGTTGGTCATGGTTGTGAACAGACATTCACATAATGCCTTATCCATGTACACAGACTACTCTTACCATAGCATATCTTTTTAAATAAATAAATAACACAGTTATGCACATCTAAATTCTGTGTCATTTGTTACATGGTGAATTTAATGCATTGGATTGTTAGAATAATCCCCTCTCTGTCTCTGATGTCAGTGTTTTGAGCCCAGGAATGCTCCCCTCAAAGTGTGAAATCATGAAGCTTATCAGCATAAGAGATGGTCTGTGGTGATGGAGCTTATGAGTTAAATCACTCCAGGAAAAGACTTTGTTTTTAATTTTTTCTATCATCAGTGTTCAGTTTATTTGGTTTTATTCTAATCAGGAAAGAGAAAGTAGAAAGTAATTCTTAAACACAAACTTTCTCTCACTATAAAGTCTAACAACGATGTTGAGACAAGGTTTAACAAATACCTTGAACTGATGTGGAAGGGATATCGGTGGCATTAGTTCAATTTTAATTTTGGAATTACTTTTCAACCAAAGTACTGCCAGGTAACAGTTATTGAACATCAAATGGTTGCTGGAATGTTATTGACAGTGTAACAATTCTGATACAGAGGATTTAACTTATTGCTCTGGAGTCTGCACTAGCTATTTAAATTTTTACATAATACAAATTTACAGTTTTCAGTATCATAAAACCACTAGGCCTACACTACAGCCATGGAAAATGCAATAATATACACAAACCACACAGCACATATGGCAAAATAATTATATCAGTATATCTTAGTTATTTAGAGTACACTTTTCCAAATTTCCATCCATCCATTTTTTTTTTTTTCCATTATCCAATCCAGGGTCGCGGGAGACATTTTATTTTGGTAACTTCTTTTTCACTCCTAGGATAATTCAGTGTAATTGAGTGGCATTCATTGTTGTCATTAGGTTTGTTTAAACAGAATCTGTTGGAGCTGAGTGGAGTTAGGTGGGTCTTTTTAGGGAGGTCAGCTCTCTCCTAGTGTCATTGCAAACTCGACACACTGCTTAAGTTTAAAGTTTGTTAGTCCTTGTGGGCCCCCCACTGGACTGGGGTTCCAGGCAGTTGCCTGGCTTGCCTGGTGACAAACAGGAGCTCTGAGGAAGGTGCATACTTTTCTGGTGAACTTTTAGTAACACTTGTACTTAACCAAATACTGACATAAGTAATAATGAAACTTTAAATGCCAAAAGATAAACAGATAAAGTATTTTTAAATGGCCAAATGAACCTGCAGGTGCTGCAAATTGTGCTCAAACACAGTCAATCCTTATTTAATGCAAAATTGGAAGAACAAGTAGAGCCTGCAATAGCATTATGTAGCACTGAGACATAGGAACTATCCTCAGCTCTACAAAAATTGCAAGCTGTCTCTATGATGCATCTGGGAGGGACAATCAATGCACTTTTAAAAATATACACATTGCAATTTTAATAGCTGTCACAAACCACCTGTTATGTTATGCAACTGATGGGAGGCCATGCTGCTCTGCACAGCACCTTAACAACCATTTTTAAGAAAGACTTCTTAAAGTATTCTGTTTTCTGTTGCCTTGTAGTTCACTGTCATGAACTGGATTCAAGGTCTATGTCTCTGCTACTTGGTTATTACAGCAAACTGAAATCTGGCCTGACTGGAGTATGTTAGAATCCCATTCCAAAGCATCTTTGGGTTATAACTGGCAGCAAAGTAAGTACTGTCAGATTAGTATAGCACATAAGTTATATCCTTTATCAAGAGCTGATGCACGACATGAAATTTAACCTGTGCAAAAGAAGAAAGCTAGCAGAGTTTTGTTTTTCATCTCTTGAGTTGATATTGGTACAGGGCTCACTCAAACCTCTAGAGAGGTGATTACATGAGGTAGAAATAACATTAACAACACACTCCTGGAGCAGGTGCTATCCTCAACCTCTTCACAGACCGTGTGGGTGCTGTGTGTCATGGTGAAATTGCTGAAAATGTGCAGGTTTGAAAATAAACATCTATTACATAGTGCTTTCTCTCATATTCAGAATGCATATAAAGTTTAGTTAGTTTAGACAACAGAAATCTGTCATTTTTAGAGCTCATTGAGTGCAGAGAAAACAGATATCACCATAAGTAACTTTGCAATTATGAGCAGGTAAGCAGAGAATCTGCAGGGATTTTAGATGGTAGGCAGACTCTGTAGCACTGCCTTATGTAACAGGAGTGTCTCTACTTTCCGAAAATGAGTAATGCCGCTAAAAGGCTATTGGGATAACAGGAAAGAGTGTGGTGGAGCATCTTTAACCTGCTCCCCACCTACCCACAAAACCACCTACTCTCTCTTTTCTGACTCCCTGTAATATATGGCTCTCCAGAATTGGTTGTCTTAGGAGCACAAGTTGCACTGTATTTCAACTCTGAATCCTGAAATTCCATATACCACTCTTATTATTCATAAATGGTTGTAAGCTTGAGAAATAAACTTAAAAACAAAAAACAAAACAAAAAACAAAAACAAAAGAACAAACAAAAAAACCCTCAAATTTGTTTTAAAGGGTAAAATCAAATATTTAAGGCTATAAGAACTTGGAAATACATCCAGTGAACACTTACTTATTAGATACACCTGCTTAGATACACTTAGCTTAGATATATTTGCTTGTATTGGGTTTGACCCCCTTGTGGCTTCAGAACTGCCACAATTCTTTATGGCATAGATTCAACAAGGTAATGGAAAAATTCCCCAGAGATTTTGGTCCAAATTAACTTGATAGCATTACACCGCTGCTGCACATTTTTTCAGCTGCACTTCCATACTGTAAATTTCCCATGGGAAATGTCATGTTCAAGAAACCAATGTCATGTTCAAGAAACCAGCTTGAGATGATCTGAGCTATGTGACATGGCCTGTTATTCTGCTGAAAGCAGCCATCAGAAGATAGGTAAACTGTGCTCAGAAAGGGACAAACGTAGTCAACAGCAATACACAGGTAGGCCATGGCATTTAAATGATGATCAGTTGGTACTAAGTAGCCCAAAGTGCTCCAGTAAAATTTTCCGCACAGTATTACACCACTATCACTGATTCAGGCTGTTAGTCCACTGTCCACCAGCAGGATGGGGCCATGGTTTCATGGTGTTTACACCAAATTCTAACCCTACATCTGACTCTCACAGCAGAAATTGAGACTCATCAGACCTGGCAAGGTTTTTCCAGTCCAACAAGGCATTTTCACCTAGAGAACTGTCACCCACTGGATGTTTTCTCTTTTTCAGATCATTCTCTGTAAACCCTAGTGATGGCTGCAGAGGAAAATCTCTGTAGATCAGCAGTTTCTGAAATACTCAAATCAGTCTGTATGGCACCAACAACCATGCCACATTCAAAGTCAATTATATCCCTTTTCTTCACCATTCTGATGCTCAGATTGAACTTCAGCAGGTCGTCTTGATCATGTACATAACTAAATGCACTGAGTTATGATTAGATATTTGAATTAACAAACAGTTTAACAGGTGTACCTAATGAAGTGTCTGGTGTGCGTACATCCCTCAGTGAAAGTGTAGCAAAAGAGGCACTTTTTACAATCAAAAATAGTCAGAATACAGGGATTTTGTATCAAAAATAGAGCTCATGTACTCCCTGAAATCAGTATTTTTAGATAAAATTTTTTTAGAGAGTGTCCAGGGTGCTTGAGACACTGTCTAGAATAAGGCATAATGGATATAGTGTGACAGCTTCAAGACTTGAAACTTCCCTTTGAGTGGTCAGCAAGACTAGAACAGTATTATATAAATCCAGTCTGTCATTTGTCAAAGGAGCTAAAGTGCAGCAGGTCATTTCACAGATTGAATATGCACAAAGGACTGTAAGGATTCTGCAACATATGCCTTTACTCTACACCTGTGTGTTTAAGCCTGAGTATTTGTATGTTCACGTGCTTGATGCAACTCCTAAACTGGCTCTGACATCAATGATTTTGATGCGCTGTCACCATAGTAACAGCCTCTGAGGGACAAGGATTTTGCAGTGTTGTACCGTTTGATAGAAGAAATTATTGTACAAGTCAATTTGTACTAACAAATCTCGTAACAGGTATCCTTAAAACAACCCTGAGCATCATTTTCAGATCCAGGAGTCTCTGGGGTTGGTTGCAGTTTAATTTTTGCTGCTTAGCTAAAATCAAAATTCAATAAGTTTAGTGGTTGGTAAGTCTGCACAATAATTTTGCAAACTGTCTTGTAGGTGTGAAGACTACCCTTGTATTTCTAGGTCTTCCTCTGATCTTTAAGTCAGTGTACACATACTGTTATTTTGGTATTTTGTTATTTGGGATTTCTGAACCTGGTTTTTATTGGTTTTATGTTTAATTCAGATGATCAAATTATTTCCAGTTTTTAGGTTGTACTGTTAGGTTGTGCTGTTAGATTATGATGAGAAACTTGCACTGCCTGTCATTTCAAAGTGCATTACATTCACATGGATTTCGACCTTCAGCAGCCATTCTAGCTATCTGATAAATGTGAAACAGTTTAAAGGCAATGCACTGTCATTTTATGGATGCAGAAAGCAGGATCTCATATTCACATTAGCCATTGCTAAAGGTATTTTTTGCCTTGCACATTTGAAAGGACAGTAAATATACTGTATCCAACAAAGATAAACATTTTTTATTGGTTCCTTCCACACTCAAACAAACATGTAGTCTGTTCTCCTCATGTGATTTATATCAGTTGTAATTACCCACAATGAGGCATTTTAGTTTGTCATACACTAAATGCATACACAGAAGTGGAATCTGCGTCATTAATCTTGCCGGCAATACCTCACTGTGCTCCTCAGAAACTACTCAATGCTCTGCTCATCCTTATGTTACCATGGCTGCATCTAGTTAATCCAGCATTTGTAAGTCTATGAATGGACTCAAATGGCTCCCCTGCTTCACACGTTCAACATGTTTGTCTTTTTGTCTGTATCTGAAATACCTGACATTTTCTTCAGTGGAGGATTTTAAATAGAGAAAGTGTGCTTTGCTAATATCACATCAGACTTGATATTAATTTATCCTGGTACATCATGTCTGGTTTTAGTAATTTTCTAGAATTGGATGGTATATCTTGATAAAAGACAGACAAAAGCAGGGTTGAGTTATCTAAATTATCCCAACAGGTCAACCAATGTTGTTCTATACATGGTTTTAGGAAAAATATTCATTCATTCATTCATTCATTAACTGGTTTATTTATTTATTTATTGCAGAGCAGTATTGGCTCTTAAATCCTTTTCTGACCAAAATGGTTTTTTTCGTCACAATGCTGTACTCATGTTTGTAAAAAATATGAGTCAACTTATATTTTAACTTAGTTGCCATAGAAACCAAAGCCAATAGTCATGGAGTCTGTGATGGAAACCTTTGAAGTAATGAATGCTTCTCAAGCATTAGTGGAGACCTTGACAGTTATTACAACAGTCTCTTAAGACATAAAAAAGCTTCATATAAACACAGTCAAAACTATCAAATGTAACACGTTAAAACAGCTAAAAAATTAAATAGTAGCCCAGTGTGAAGGTTAATGGATAAAACCAGTGTCATTAAAATTCATAAAATAAGGTAAGAAAAGGCAGAGAATGTTTTATGGCTGAAGACATTTAAAAGGTCAGTGAAAACATTGCCAAAGAGAGGTCTTTGTGGATTGTTTTTGGAAATATTTTGAAAAGGTCTTCAACAAGTCACTTACACTAATGTCTAGTCTACGTGCATTATACAGAATTACTGTATTAGCAGATGAAGCAGGGTTAACTAATATGATCACTTTTAGAAGTTTTGTTTTTTCAAACTGTGAGGCAGGCCCCACTGGAAAGTGCCACATGAAACATATTAAGTAAAACTAAGGAAATATTTTATTTTGTATGTATAAAAAACAAGGACATGTTTGCTGATGCTATTACACTGATAATATACATCTTTATTTAAGTAGTGCCGGTCCCAAGCCCAGGTAAATGGTGAGGGTTGCGTCAGGAAGGGCATCCGGTGTAAAAACTTTGCCAAATCAAATATGCGGATTCATAACACGACTTCCATATCGGATCGGTCGCGGCCCAG
>VUQH01011264.1:9584-33822 GCA_015106775.1 Etroplus canarensis
TGTAGAATTTAGTTTCTGTAGTTTAGCTTGTTTTTTTTTTTTGTTTGTTTTTTTTTTACCTCAGTTTAATAAGGTTATGTTCAGTATTAAAGATAATATTTTTATCATTCATACTAAATCATCTTACTGTGACCACATCTTAACAGCTGTGATACTGGAAATGCAAGTTGTTTACATTTTATATACCAATGTTTTTATTGAATTTTAGATGCATACTGGCACTTCTGATAATGTGATTTATGTATTTTTTTACAAGGTGGACTTTTCATTTTTGTATGTATTGCTTTATATCAAACTAGCTTCTGTGCAGCTACAAACATTCAAAAAGTGACTTGTGAACCACCACTGGCTGTATGGCTGACTGTGCCTTAGAATTCACTTAATTGTGCAATATATGCCTTAAAATGACTTTGTATGTTTTCTGAAAAATAAAATTTCATTTCTCAATCTTTTTTCCACAAAATTATTAAGTAGTTAAATTTTACAAACTTGAAAATCATTGCAGTGCAATAAGTGTATATACAAAGTTTTAAGCTCCATAGCAAATTACTTGTAAATGAAGTAATCTCTCACTGTTATGCAGCTGATCTTTCCTTGAAAGAATCAGGGAACTTTATTTTTTTAACTTTATACAAGTTACAGAGTTCTAGTAGACGAGTTATTTACCTTGTTTAAAAGGATCTTGCAAATTGTACCGTTTTTGCCCATCTGCTACAAAGTTAGTACACAGTACTCCCAGACTTGATTTTATTGACTCAAATGATTAAAACTGCTTCTAAAAGACACTTGTGTCTTTATATACAGAATATATTTGAGAGCAAAAGTAGAAACATTCAAGTGAATTTCTGATTAAAATGTTTTGCCACAGTTCAGCTAAATCTCACTGGTAGCAATATGACCCATGCTATATTATCAAAGCCACAGCTCTACTTGCCAATTGTTGTAAAAACCCCATTTCTGCAAAAGTTGGGATATTTTCCAAAATGCAAAAAAGTAAGTCCCATGAACCTTCACTTAACTGACAAATGTATAAAGAAAAGACCAAAAGTTGTCCTAATGACCAGCTGAATTGTAATTTTGTAAATATACACACATTTGGAATGTGGTGGCTGCAACACACCACAAAAGTTGTGACAAAATTGAAATGTGCACAGAATATTACAGCAAAACCAGTTTGGAAGACTCCAAGTCAGCTGAAGTACCATTCATCAAATGTTCAATCTTTGCAAACAAGGATGGCTCATGGATCACCCCTTTGTGCCAAAATTTGAACAGACTTATTCATCAGTTCAAAAGGAGCCTTTCTCATGCAAAATTGCAGAGAATTTAGGTCTACGGTGCATAATCAGTGATTCAGAGAATTTGGAGACATCTCAGTGCATAAAGGGCAAAGTTGAAAACCACTGCATGTAATCTTCGAGCTTTCAGGCGACACTGCCTAAGAAATTTTTGCCAAGAGACCGTGGAACTGTGCCACTGCATCCCAGCCCACGGCATCGGTGAGTTGTATGTGAAGGTACCACTGACTGAAATGTATATTAGGATTTTAGAGAAACATGCTGCCATGTAAGTGACATTTCTTTCCAGGACATCCACATGTAATTCAGCAGACACATTTAGTACAGCAATAATAATACAGCATAATAGCAAAAATTGCTGTATATAGATTTATATGATCTGAGATGTTGCAGTACGAGTTAAAAATGCATAAAAGCAGGTAAAATCTGACAGGAAATACAAAATCATACAAACTAGCTCATATATAACTTTTGTTAATGGTGCAAGTTATGTGTAAACATAGCTGTGAACTGATTTAGATTCTTATTTCATAAATGCATTTGTTTTCAAATCATCAACCCATTTGAAAATGAAAATTAAAGACGTGTGTTACATCTTTGAGCATTTGTCCCACCCATAAGATTCAGCTCAACAACAAGCATTTTAATCACAAATTTAACTTGCAATTAAAATTGCAGTGCAGTGTACTTACTCTCTTAAATACTCCGTTAAAAACACAAAAGTAACTGCATACAATTCATGCCGGTGAAAAGTAGATAAAACTCGTGTTTGTGGATGTGTACGTATTTAGATATTTCTGTGAAGTGATGTGGTTGAAAGTAAATGCATTGTAATGGTTGCATTCCAGCTCTGTTATTCAGGTATTTGGTAGCTATGTACAGTGCAGCATACTGTACTGCTGCTTTGTAGGACAGAGGGCTAAAACAGGTGCTTGGTGCATTTGAATTAAACAGGAAACACATTTGACAGATGCAATTTAAAGAACACCCCAAACATGCATCTACACTTACTTTATTTGCCTGAGACGTTTCAAGACTGAATTCCTTCAACAACACAGACATACCTGATCCTTGAACAAATACACTCAACCAGCTGCTGGGATGATGATTTGACTTTAGACTATCAATTCTAGTAAACACTTCATCAAGTGGTAATATTTGTGCCAAATTTGATTGTCAAAACTGAACAAACACAGAACAATCAATTTCTTTATCCATTTTCACCATACAAGGATACATACATTACAAAGAAGGAGAAATGTTGCAGTGCTTTTGCAGGTGTGGTAGCTACTTGCCAGGAATAGGTAAACATGGCTGGTACTGTATGTAGCATTGAATCTGGAAGTTCAAACAGCCCCTGCACACACACACACACACATATACATCCTGCTGTTTAATGCATCCCCAGAGTCCAAGCAGGTTAGCCGCAAATGCCAGTCAAACTGCTGTCAAAGTGGATGAAGCCACAGTAGACTTTGTAGTTATGAGGTGCAAACACTCAGCTACACCACTCTTTGGAGCATATAGAAATCTTAAATAATTTTTAAAAATGTGGATTGCAAAATACTTCAGAGATGCTACCTTTGATAAACATTTAGGCATCTAAATGTATAATAATTTGTTTCTGAGCTTTTATACATTATTTCTATAAGAATTCCTATTTTTTCCTCAAATCTGCAAGGTTCCCAAAGACAGAAGCTAGAGATAGCTTTGTGGTGCGGTATGTGTGCAGGGGACCAGAGGCAGAAGTTTTCTCTCTCTACTCATCATCCTTGTCTTTGGCGCCATGTTTCAGGATGCGGGTGAACTCTGCGTAGTTAAAATTGCCCTTCTTGTCAATGGGAGCCTCCCGAAATAACTCGTCCACTTCTTCATCTGTGAAGCGGTCACCCATGGTGGTTAGCAGCTCTCGCAAATGGTCCTCATGGATCACACCTTAGACACAGATAAGATGCATTGAGCGGGAGGTTGATGAGCCAAGTCCTGACAGAATAAGTACCTCTGTGTGTACACAACATGCTTATTGACTCACCAGATCCCTCCTCATCAAAGCAGGCAAAGGCATTGCGGATGACATCCTCGGGGTCTGTTCCATTGAGCCTCTCTCCAAACATGGTCAGGAACATGGTGAAGTTAATGGGCCCTGGTGCTTCACTCATCATCCCCTCCAGGTATTCATCAGAGGGGTTCTTACCTGAGGAAAACATTGTCATGCATCTCTCTACTCTGGGACTATAGAATACAAGCAGGTGCTACATAGGATTAACAACTTGATTTTTTAGCCCCCTGAGACCTAGCATCCACATATGGGGACACTCCATTTGGCTTTTCTGCACTTTATTTATTCTGCTCAACATAGACTTAATGCAGCCAATGAATTTCAGAAAGAGAGAGTTCCAAGAGGTTATAATAAGTAATGGAAGGGTCAAAATTTGCAAGTCTGGATAAGCCCTTAAATGTCACATACATAAATATTTAACTTTGGAATGAATGAAGGAACACTTAACTGACTAAAGCAACAATCTAATATCTTATTAAAAGGGATATTCTGGTGATTTGGCATTGAAGTTCCACAATGTTGGGGAATTTATGAAGCATCTTTCATTATTGCATCGCCACACCTAGATCCATTGGATAAATCCGAATGTCTTTCAAACATTTTACTCCAAATTTTTAAATTTTTTCCCTCCCTCTCTCTCTAGTCTCCATGCATATCATCCTTGGGCAACATCAGAACTATAGTTCTGCTAATTCTGCAGCTACAGTTTTATATGGATGAGATACAACTTTTAACTGTGTAAACAGTACTCTTCATGTCATGAACCACCATTAAAAGACAGAACAAGGCTATGTACCCAGAGAGGCCAGCATGTCATGCAGATCTTCCTTGTCGATGAAACCATCTCTGTTCTGGTCGATCATGTTGAATGCCTCTTTAAACTCCTGAATCTGAGACTGGTCGAACATAGCGAAGACATTGGAGGTGGCTCTCTGTGGGCGCTTCTTGGTGGTCTTTCCCTTGGCACGTTTGCTTGACATGGTGGCGTCTCGATCTGGACCTGTGCACATATTTATAGGATGGATAAGACTGTGCCAAGACTCTGCTCTGATCAAGGAAAGGCGTGGTGTGAATCTTGCTTATTAGAGACTAAAGTGTGAGTTGAAAAAAAATGCCCAAAAACATACATTATAAAAGAGAGTACAGTCTTGTTACAGTGAATGAATTGTGAATTAGTAACATATAGTATTAACATCACTTTAGTGCTACTCAGCACATGATGCCATGACTTCTTCACAACTCAGTCACATTTTTGTGCTCCATTCCTGCACAAACCTGCCTGTCCCTATGTTCTCTGTCTCCTGTTGCCCTCTTGGTCTAACACAGTCGTTAAACACATGTACACAGACAAATGACCAGTCCTTGTAGACCTGAACACGAGTGGCAGAGATTAAGTTAGCTGCCGTTTGCACTGAAACATCATTTTCACACCCATCTCAGTACCTGACATTTAGGGAGACTTTCATCCTCTCTTGAGGAAGAGAGGCACGGGGCAAAGACAAGACAGAATAAAACACAAGGTAATGCAGTTGTACCATTTTCAACACTGCAACTCAAAAGCTATTTCTTCATTTGGCTGGATGATAATGTGAATAACTGTGCCGAACACGAGAAAATATGCACATAATTCACATATTCAAATTATTCATTGATCTCTTGTGCCTTAAGAATGGGAGCCCCGTCATCCTGGAAGAGAATCCTCCCGTAAGAATAGACATAGTTCACCGCAGTATGAAGGATGGGGTACACACTCGACAACTTTGTATCTCTTCCTTCTAAGACCAGCATTCTAAAGTGCAGGGGGTCAGTGACAGCTCTTCATAACTTTTTGTGCAGCTCATGCAAAAAGACAGAATGTACCATACTACATTTCTATCATCCACTTCATACAATTCCATTATAAAGATCAGAACAAGAGCAAGGGAGCCTTTCGGTTTATTTTCTCTTCTGTTCTTGGTAATAGCAGACTAAAAGTTCCTATTATTGATGAATACATCAGTCCATCCATTTTCTTCCACTTATCCTATCAGGGTTCTGGGGTTGCCAGTCTACTGCTGGGCTAACAGAGACAGACAACCATTCATGCTTACAGTGATGCCTAAGGCCAATTTAGAATTGCCACTTATCCTAACAAGTATATCTTTGGACTGTGGGAGGAAGCAGAGTACCTAGAGACCCACACAGGCACAAGGAGAACATGTGAACTCCACACAGAAAGCCAGAGATTGCCAGTGGATTTAAATCCAGGACCTTCAGGCTGTGAGGGGACAGCGTTTACCGCCACATCACCGTGACGTCCTTCACCAAAATGTGTGTTTGTATCATGTTTTAAATGGACATACAAAAAGCCATATGTTTTCTTAATTATTAAGGTAATATTGAAGTTTTTTTTTCCATAATTAGGAAAGTAGCCGAGAAAACAGAGCATTACAAAGTTATTTTTAACTTTGTAACTCAGTTTCAGATTCAATTTCAATCATTTCTTTTCTTTTCTGTTAATTTCTCCGTATGTGAATCTGTCATTAAGTGGGAAAATTGCTTTAACATTCAGTTTAGCGTCCATATTTAGCAACTTGCCCTTTTTTCTGACTGGGACAAAAGCACAGAACAAATAAAGCAGAAATTTAGATAAGGTATTTCTTTTTACTACAGAAAAACCGAACACATTTCTCTATATTTATAAGCATTTGTTTCATTGCACACTACAGTAACAGATGGCATAACCGTTATTATTTGATAGATATTCAAATGTGTACTCTTTACTGCTCTATTTTCACCAAAGGTACGGTCATCATCTTCAATGGGCTGGACCAGTGAAGATGGTGGTCTGCTGTCTCTTTTGCCTGTATGATTCATAAAAGGCTTCACAGAAAAGCCAGTGAAGGCAGGTTTGCCTATCAAAATGACCCTCTATCAATTTTGACAGACTATAAAGGTTCTTCCCCTGCTGATTTCTACACAAATGAATGCACTATGATAGAATTTGAACTTTTATTGCCAATGCAAATCATGATAGACAGCTATGGTTCTGTCCCATTTCTAATCCAAATAAATGGCCTGGTTGTCCTCAGTAGCATTTACATAAAGAATTAAAATCCAGATACAGATCTAAGTTTGGGTTCTCAGTATAAATAGTGCAAGGAGGGTGTTTATGTAATTGTATGCCATGGGAAGCATACATTCATACTTAGTTTCTCTCATCTTTTTTGTCATCACTGACATCTTAGATTAGTCTTTCCTTTCATTTGGCTATTGTTTGACTGTTTCATTCTGTTAATGTGCCAAAAAAATGAAGAAAACTGGAAGGTGTGTGCAGTTGGCTCAAAGCCCTCCCATTTTCACTGAGGAAGCTGGAAACAAAACAATGCCTAGCTCTACTTTAAGTTTTCAGGAACAGAGGAATTCCTCAGTCTGATTACTGCTTCTCCCTCCTGCCTAAATGAGAAAGTCCTTACACAAAACAACACATTTAGATTATGTAGCCACTTTTCTTGTGTCTCAATTGAAGTGGCTCAAACATAAATGGTCCACTGTGAGGCAGTGGGATTTATTTATCTGTATTGTGGATTCTTGTTTTATTCTATTGATATAGTGAGCACTTTCTAAAAGAGGCTGACTGGTATTTATCTCTACATCAATATTTGTTCAAAATTAGATCAATGTAGACTTCTGATAGTGTCATGTCCCAGCTTACTTTCAAAGTTCAAGAAAATTTGATTTCAAGTCTCATTGAATCTGGTTCTGTAGCCACAGCTAAAATATCCAGCATTTTAAACAGAGTGAATTTAGAATGATTCACAAAGAAGCTGAAACAACCATTTTTGACCTCAGCACCATAAGCACTTGGCTGGCTGACCTCAGCTCAGCTTCTGTTAACAGTTGTATTTGTTCCCTGGCTGCCTCAGCTCCTCCATGGACCCTTTTATCCACTGAGGAATTACAAAGCTCCACTGTCCCTCTGTCCAGTGAGCACACACAGACACACATTTTCATATCATCAAGCATTCAGCTGTCATCCCACAGCCTAACGTCAGGTCATGTGGGTTATTATTACTGAAGTGCAGAGTATAAGGCCAACGGCCAGGAATTCCAAAAACAAACAGAGCGAAGACAAATCTCATCGCCTGTAAAAAGACATCATCAGAGGAGTGTGTGAGTAAGAGAATGTGAATGAGACGGCTCTAAATGGGTCAGCTGCATTCAGAAATTCCCCTATTTAATGTGCCGTGGTGATGAGATGGAAGTAAATACATCCATACAGTTCATATATACTGTTCATGCACAAATTCAGTCACAGCCCCGGGATAAACATTTTGAGGTCTCTCTCTACCTTGATCGAGTGATAGAAAAGTCTTCTGTAGTTTATCTAGTTTCTTTAATCAAAGATCCACTTCAGTAGGTCCCTGTAACTGTATCCTCCGTTAACACTCACCACTGACAGCTGAGCACTGTGCCACTGAACCCAAAATTTACACATCCAATCCACTTAAAACCCAGCAAACAAAAGCTCTGAAGCCATGCATTCTCTATTTGTTCAATCCAGTGTTAAAAAAAAACTTTTATTCTCACCTTATCTTCAGGTAGAAAGATTTGGGAGTACTTCAAACTCCTTTTGTCTGGATCCGAAACAGCAGTGGGAAGGGAAGCAGGCACTGAAAAGTTTGCTTCAAGAATCAGACTCCCAGTGGGTCCCTCCCCTTTCTATCCTGACCAATGGAGAGACTGGCCTGTCCTGTACAAAGACATCCCAGGCCTGGCCATTTCTCCATACAAGGCAAAAGAATGCACAAGCTACAGCTTGCTACTGCCACAGACGCTGCTCGGGATGTTTGGGGAAAAGGCAGAAATGACAGGAACTACGATAAGGCTGCCTTATTTAGAGAAAAGGGCCTAAACATTTAGAGGCTCTGTGTGGTGCAGTGTGGAAACATGAGGGAGAGAGTTGTGAGCAGATGCAGAGCAGTTTGGAAGGGAGCAATTCTATTGCAAGACTATGGGTTTCCTTAAAAAGGCACCGTGGCTGGTTATCACAGAGGCCTGGATGTGAAAGAAACCCCTTAAATGAAGGCAACTTCTGTTTTGTGGTTACTCACCCTTTTTCCTGTCAAGTATTCATATAAAGGCACACAAAAAAAGGCCTATAGACAATCATTCCATGAACAGTATTTGCACTGATGACAGCTATTTACTCTTACACCCTTTTCCCCCTCACTTTTTAGACTTGTCATAAATGTTGTTTTTCTGTCAGGCTGTTGTAATATTGTCCATGTGTCCATGCTCAATGTTCCTAATTTGGTGATGCATGATGCATTAAATCTTAATTGCAATGAAAACAGCAGTTCAAGCTCCTTTTTATGCTTTCTCCATTGTGTGGGTTTAACATAATCAAAAATTTGAAGGATCATTTGGTCTTTTCAGCTGCTTCCTTGTATTCTCCACCAAGGGGTTGCCACAGCAGATTAATCCACATTGATTATTTGGCAGAGGTTTTACACCAGATGCCCTTCCTGGCACAACCCTTGATGGTGAGAGGGGCTTATGCCCAGACCTGGGATTGAACCATGGAAGTTTCACTTGTAAGGCAAATGCACAAACCACTACGCTACCAGGGACATGTGTTTCAGGGTTGCTGTAATGATAATAAAGCTATAAATTAAGACAGTAAAAGCGAAGATTTGTTTATCTCAAAAGTTGGGAAATTCCTGTGTTACAGCATCCAAAATTTTTAATACAGTCTATAACAAAATAGCTCAGATAAAATAAAATAGCTCGATAAACTATCATATAACAAAACAAAATAGTTCAATAAGGTACAAAGTACACAAAAGAAAGGGGTTCAGTTAAATAGAAAAAAATAAAATAAAATGAAATGAAATAGTTCAGGAAGTAAAATCTACATAAAATGCAATAGAACACTATTTTAAAAAGCTTAATAAGAGCTCACAAAGTAAAACTTATAATAAATAACAAGCTCAAAACATAATCTCTTTATTTTGTATTTAAATAGAAGCACTCGGAAAGGGTATACCTCCAAGGCTATAATCCCTGATATCCCATTACACCTGAAAAAGGGCGTACCTTAATAACTTTATCCCCATGATGATGAAAACCTCTAGCACTTGGGATCACATTTATGTCATTATGAGTTTGAAAGTTTTCTTCTGGATCAACTTCCATTCAGTAATGAAGATAGGCAAAATGTGCTGGCACTCCACTTAATGAGCAGAGTTTCAGCTACAGTTTGATGTTAGTTGAGAGCCTATTGCATTATTTGAGAACTCACAGAAAAAATTCAGGAACCCTATATATATTTCAACATTCTGGATCATGACATCTGGAATGCCTCCTGGGTCCTGAGCTTCAGCATGGTAGACCACATGGAGATGTAGTACTGTAATTCTTATGCACAATTATAGCAATTATTTTTGGAGCTGGAACTACATTTCTTGAAATTTCCCCTATCCTGCTATAGTTTTAAAACATCATCAAAAAACAAGACTGTGATCCAGATCACCACCAAAGCTTAATGGTTCATTCTTTATACCACACTCTACCCCTCAAAAATATTTAATTAAAATCTGTTCAGAACTTAATGAGTTATATTGCACACAAACATAACAAAATAGCTTTAAAAATCTTTTTTAAAATATGTTCAGAAACCTTTGAGCTATTTTGCACAGAGACAAACAGAAAGAAAATATTTTTAAAATAATTTAAAAAAATACTGGGTCCGGATCGTGATCTGGATCACTTCCAAAACTTAATGGCTTGATAGTTAAACCTTGTCCCACCCCTCAAAAATATTTCAAGACATCCATTCAGAACTTTTTGAATTATATTGCACAGAGACAAACAAATAAACAGAGTGAAATAATTTTAAATAAATAAATTCATCCTGGATCCATATTATAACCTCAATCACCTCCAAAATGGTTCTTTGCTTGTACCACACCTTACCCCTCAAAAAGACTTCTGGTAAACTCATTCGGGATTTTTTTTTAGTTATATAGCATAGAAACAAACCAACAAACAAACAAACGCTGGTGAAAACATACCCTTCTTGGCAGAGGTAAAAATAATATATTTTCTCACTGAGATAAAACCACCGAGGTAAGGTCTTAAAGCTTGAGCACTTAGAGCACTTAAGAGAGTTTTCAGGCAGAGTGAGGCCGTGCAAGTGCATTAACGCCCTCTGATGGGCATAACCAGTTATGATCTCTGAAACAGTACCCATTGATGAATAACAAATATGGTAATAATATACAAATAGTGTTCATTTCCATTTTAAATAAACGATGTTAAGAATACATGTGGTGGTTAAGGAACAAATTTTTAGTTTATCATAGAAATTATAATGTAAGTTGTAAAACAGTCGCAGGCCATATATTCATCTATCCATCTTTTTAAATTACTTATCAAATTCAGAGTTGCAGGAAGGCTGGAGGTTATCCCAAGCCGTATTTTTCACTGGCATAATCTGTTTAGTTGTGTAATTGTTCAGTACCAACCACAATTTAAAATCCTGTAAGGAGAGTTTTGCACCTTGTCTCAGTGGATCTTCATTTGAAGTGCAAGTTTTATGAACATTTGATAGGTATTTATGTTACACAGTTTACACCAAGCATTTCATTTTAAGTCACATGTCTCTGCAACCATCGACATTTACCCGCGACCATCCCAGGCTTTACCAGGTAAAGTCAAAGCTGCAATCTGAAGTCTGAATTTAGCTCAACAACTTCTGAATCAAATCACATCAGAGGGCTGGAGAGAAGCACAGCTGTCTACCCACAGGATGGCGCTGTTCAGCATGTGACATACAGTGGAATAATGGGACTCAGTGAACCTTCCCAGATAATAATTAATAATTCTCATCAATAAATGTTTGAAAGTAAAATTATATGTATATTTTTTTCCATTCACTTATCTCTTTATTTTATTCATGTACAAGTGTCAATTACAAATTGCAATAATAACTGTGTAATAACAATGCAATTCTGATTTATAATTATTGACACTCCTACCTGTGGCTATTGCACTTTACAGCTCCTCCCCTTAATAAGTGGACTTTTACATACTGCCATGCTGTATATGTACTTTTTTCTCTCTGAATATAGGGTTTTTATATATTGTATCTTCTTAACTGTACTGCTGTCTTTATATTTGTAGTTACGTGTACTTAACAGAGTGCCTGTAATGCAAGCAATTTCCCCCCTGGGGTTAATAAAGTATTCTGATCCTGATTTTGACATTTTGTTATGCTTTTTTGTGCCATATCTGACCAGTTTTTAGCTGATTTATGATTTAAAGATGGTGGCACTGAAAAAAAAAAAAAAAAAAACAGGAGGTGGAGCTGGAGGTGGCAGAATGGAAGATGCTGAAATTTTAACTGGGAGTGACCAGGATAGACAGGATTAGAAATGAGTACATCAGAGGGACAGCTCAGGTTGAGAAGTTTGGAGATAAAGTAAGATATGTATAGATGATGGATAGTGAATATATTGGACAAAGGATGTTGAAGATGGAGATGCTAGGCAGGAGGAAAAGAGGAAGACCACAGAGAAGGTTCATGGCTGCAGTGAAGGAGGACATGCAGAGGGTTGGTGTGACAGAAGATGCAAAGGATAGGTTGTAATGGAGACAGATGATCCAACAGGAGCAGCCCAAAGAAAAAGAAACTGCACATAACTACAAAACTCTACTTCTCAGTATTTAAAGCCCCTTCATTTTGTTTGTCGTAGTTTTCACCATGTTCACCAAATATCAAAAAAGTTAGTGACTGTTTTGGTGGTGACTTCTAACTTTTCCAGCATTGGACAGGCAAGCCTTCACTTTACTACGCATATATTTTTAAAATGTCTTCCTTGATTTCTTCACATATATATCCAGTTCAAGCCAGCAGTTAGAAAATTATAGACACTCCTGCAGAGCAGGTCAAAAATGGAGGACAGAGGATAAAACGCTGTGCAATCCCACTTTAAAACAGGGTCGTTGTGGACTTTTGAGGGTTTGCGTGGGGCGCTGCGGTGGCATGGGTGTCCGGGCCCTTGGATGGCGATGCTCGGGGTTTGGCTCGGGTGCCTCCCATCGCTATTCCTCGTTGCCGGGATGTCTCCACTGCCTGGCGGGGGGGCCGACCCAGGGGTCGCAGGGGTGCTCCCGTGTGTGTGTGTGTGTGGGGGGGGGGTCTCGGGGGCTGGTAGGGGGAGGTGGGTGGTGCCTGGGCTGGCTAGCAGGTGTTGATGTGGGTGTGAATGTGCATATGAGTATCAGTGTGTAGCTGTATCAGTGTGTAGCTGGAAAGTGAATGTCTACCTGGATGTGAATTTACTACCTTAAAATCCAGCATTAAACTAGTATTAGATTACTTTCTGCATTACTTCATAGGCATATATAGGTTTGTTTGGGTTTTCATTTCTTTTTTTCTGTCCGTAATTATGGAATATTGGAGAAGGGGTAGGATTAAATAAGTTTAACTTCTTCCTACCCCTTTTCAGACATGTTAAACGGGATTTATGTGT
The DNA here is from genome assembly GCA_015106775.1 of Etroplus canarensis. Lineage (NCBI taxonomy): Eukaryota > Metazoa > Chordata > Actinopteri > Cichliformes > Cichlidae > Etroplus > Etroplus canarensis. The sequence goes on from VUQH01011264.1 coordinate 22,460, forward strand.
AATGTGCATTCTTTTGCGTGTGCATGTATATAGGTATGTATATATAGATAGGTCTGTGCACATTGGGTATAGTGTATTTATTTACTTTGCGTACATTATTGAATAGATTCATTTAATTATATAGATGTATTTACAAGGGGTTCTGTATGTTCTAAATGTGTGTGTATGTACGTGTGTATGGATACATAGATTCATACAAGTGTTAATGTTGCACTGCTTTATACAATGGTTTTGACATGTCTGGAATGAATCAATAAAAAAAAAAGTGGGACATCTGGTCACCCTAGCTCATGTCAATAAACACCCAGAATCAACGTTTGCCATGAAGCAACAATACACATATGGATTATTTACAGATTCTACATGTAATACCTGTCCTTTTCTTATCCCGCTCACAAATTAAAACTCCGAGCAACATCCAACGCTCAACTCTTTGTTAACTATTTACCGTTGGAGGCGGATCGTTTTATATTTTCCAGCTTTCCCATTGGTTGCTCACTTGATTGACTTGTGCTTGCGCATGCGCAGTGTAGTCGGAAAATGGATGGATATCTTTTCAGTCTGAAAAAGAAACACGAAAGGTAAGCTGCTGTCTGTTTTACGCGTTTACCCCAAATACAGAAAGAATAAGCCGTTTATAACACAACCAGCTGCCGCTTAAGGTGTTAAATAGACGATGGAGCAGAGTTATTTATTAAGGTTGTGAAAGTATTTTTGGTTGTTACTTAGACACGTCGCTTCATGAATAAGTAGTAAAGATGTATTAAGGTTGAATTGCCTGTTTCATTAAGGTGGGCTAAGTACTTAGAATTAACTTTAGGGGTGAGTGTAGTTTTAGAGCATGGGAATTATGAGCAGACGTGTTTGTCATGAGTTGGAGTAACGACTGACTGCACTGCGTGTAACACCGCTGCGGAAGTTGTCAGACTCTTAACTGCTACTCGAACTACCTGAAGATACTGTCTGCTCAGCAGAGACAAACTCTGGTGTGTCTTAAAAATCTGTTTTCCTTTTGGATGACAAAGTCTGCTGGGCAGTTTTTAACTGTTTACAAAATACCTTCATCACATGCGTTCTTCTGCGCACGTCTGTCCGAGCCAGTGATAGTGGTAATGCAGTACTGTGCACAAGTCTTGAGTCACCCCCTCATTTCTTTATATTTTGCTAGGAAAATGTGAAATAGGTGCGAAGGTTTATTCAAATATGCGCAAGCACAAATGGAAGTGCAGTATATAAGGCAAAAACGAGTTTGTACAATTCCAGCTGGCTTGAAAGTCAGTATTTGGTAGGACCACCTTTATTCTTCAGCAAAGATGGAACTTTCTTAGGCAAGCTGGCTTCTAATTTCTTCAAGAAGCATTCAGGAATAGTTCTCCAGGCCTCTTGAAGGGCATTCCAAAACTGACTTTTTTTTCATTCTCTCTCAAGAGGATCCCACACTTCTTCAGTAATGTTGAAGTCACGTGCCTGTTGCTTCAGATTTCAGTCCAGTTATTGTGTTTCCCATCTTTAACCCTAGTACTGCCAGCTGTACGACCAGCTAGACGACTGGCAGCGAATGAAAACACCGGAAGTGATCAATATATAGACGACCGGCAGTACACAAAACTTATCTGGGACATCAGTATATTGAGGTCCTGTAGTACTAGGGGTAAGAATGGCTTCTTGACAGCCACCCTTCCATTGAGACAATTTCTTATGAGGTTTCAGTGAATTACTGTTCATCAAAGCCTCATCAGAATCAACTGGATGAGCTGAAGGGCCAGATGCATCCCTCAGGTCCTGTGTCAGGTTTTTGCTGGATTTTTCCCCCTGTTTTCTAAGGATATGATTTTCAGATTCTGTTCGTGTGCTTCATTTAATTTTTCAGGCCTGCCACTTCTTCTGTCCTCCAATTGTCCAGTTTATTCAGAATTTTAAGGACACACCACACACCATTCCATGTTTTCCGCAAATAGCTCTTTGGTAATTACCTTGTTCGTGCAAAAATACCATTTTATGCCTGTCAAACTGGCACTTTTCATAGATTTAGCTAAAGAAATGGAAACAAATGCTGTGTTTTTGTGACAGACTGCTAGTAGATACAATTTAAAACTTGGTTCTTTGTTAAGTTGTCTATGTGTAGACACAGCACTGGCTCATCCCTTGTGTTAGGTGGCTTTTTTATGCTTGAATAATTCACAAGTCAGGGTTTTAATAAATAAACAGACTTAAACATTTCTCTGAAACTGGTCAGGTGCAAGCACTCGGCTGAAAATGGGTGGAAAAGCAGCCAATATCCAAAGAAAATCTTTGAAAAACCTTCAGAAAACCTGAACAGCTATTGTTCAAGACCACTTTTAGCCAGACAAGAAAGTCTGGCTTCTTGAAAGAAAAAAATGAGGGGTGGCTCAAGACTTCTGCACAACAATGTAGATATTATTACATCCACCTAGGAGGTTTTGGTTTTGTTTTGGATTGGTTTGTTTGTTTGTAGCAGGATTATGCAAAAAAGACAGATTAGCATGAAAATTTTACCAGTAGTGGGTCTTGACCCATCTGTGATGTGATTTAACTTCTGGAATCAATCCAGATCCCAATCTGGATCTGGGATTTTTTAAAAATGATTTTTGAACACCCTGAGATTTGGCAATATGCATCAAATCTCAAAAAATACATACCATAAAGAAATAATTTTTTAAAATGCAGATATTATCTTGACATTCTCAAGAAAACTTCTCAAATTGATCCGGATCCAGGTATCATTCAGGATCCTGGGAATCAAGTTAGACAAAATGGAAGTTAATACACATGAAGCAACGTGAAAGTATTTAATTGGAATAGAGATTTGTAACCAATACAAACTTGTTGCAGAGACATTGTAGATTTAGTCAATTTTAATGAATATAAAGAAACAGCATTTAATCTAGATAAGTGCCACACTACAAGATTTTTATTCTTCTTGAATATTTCATGAAAGAATAATGATTTTACTGTGGTTTCAAGTTCCAGGGCCATGTTTTGTTAAAGAATTCAAAAGTATTAAAAACAGAGATATGGAAAAACCTTTGTAACACATATAAGTTCAAGGCAGCCTTAAAGCCTTGTTCAACCTTGGCAGAAGTATGCAGTATTAAAAAATGCTCTTGTATAATCATCAATTCTGATGTGATAGATTTTCTAAAGTATTTTAAGCAAGACTGTCCAAAATAAAAAGACATAACAAAGTGCAATAGGGTGAGGCAACTTCTTTGTCTGTGTCTCCAAGGTGGCAAAGGTCAGTCAACTGTTGAAATCCAGTGTGTCAACAACTACTGTATTGTTTTTCAAATGTGAAACCTTGTTGCCTTGTTCTTTTAAATTTAACTTTAAATTATATTTTGCATGTTGGACTGATGGTCAAACAAATCAAGACATTAAAGAGGCAACAGTGGCCTTTTTTAAATTGATAGCAATTTATTGTGGATGAGAAAGTGGCCATGGTAATAAATTGTAAAAATTATCCAAGGTTTAAATTAATTGGTGAGGAGGAGTTAATGGCAGTGAAGTTTGGAAATATAAAATTTTACTCTTGGAAGGATAAGCATAAAAAACTTAAGCTACAGATCAAGTATTTGACCCTTGTACACTATATGGGCTAAAGTATTGGGACGCTAACTCATTACAACTACAGGAGCTTTTATGACATCCCATTCTAAATGCACAGGCAATAATGGCCACCCTTTGCACCTATAACAGCTTCCACTCTTCTGGGAAGGCTTTCTACAGGATTTTGGAGTGTGTCTGTGTGAATTTTTGCCCGTTCATCCAGATGAGCATTTGTGAGGTCAGACACTGATGTTGGGAGAGGGGAACTGGCTTGCAGTCTCTGTTCTAGTTCATCCCAAAGGTGTTGGATGGGGTTGAGTTTAGGGCTCTTTGTGGGCCAGTTGAGTTCTTCCACACCAAACTCATAATCAATCATGCCTTTATGGCCCTTGCACTTTACAACTTTATGTGGTCTGCCACTTTGTGGCTGAGTTTCGATGCTTCCCAAACACTTCCACTTCTAGAAGTACTATTACAGTACCACGCTCAAATTCAGTGAGCTCTTTAGAATGACTCATTCTCTCACAAATGTTTGTAAAGGCAGACTATATGGTGCTTGATTTTGTACACTTGTTTTAATGGAACTGAATGAAACATCATGATTCAGTAATTTATAAGATGTTGCTCAGTTTTTTCCATATATAGCATATATCCTTGATAACACCTCATCTTTTCCCTCTGTCAACCCTGTGCATCATTTTCACTGAAGGCTTTAGTTCCTGCTTCCTCAGTATGGCTGACCAGGCAGCTTTGATTAAGTATTAAATCACATGCTCTTAAAATAAACAAAGGTTATAGGCAAAAATGCAAAAACAGCGATAACACAAATGCTATATGAGAATGCCCTTATTTTGCATTATCCTTGTCTGTTAAGCCATTTATTAGACATTGATTTCCACTTAGGCCTACCTTTCTGTGATCTTTTCGTCCACAGGGAGCACAGGCAGTAATATCCATTCAAATTTGCAAGTTATTTGCTTCAGTTCCGCCAAAGTCAGCTATGATTATGAAGGGTTTTCTAGCACTGACATAGCATGACTGCTGGAGAGTCCCTTCATCTCTGATGGGCCAGAGACCTGTAGTCATGCCCAGAAACTGTGTGGTTGATCAGTTCGCACGTGTGTTTTCATGCCAAACGTGTATGAATAGCCTGTCCGAGCCTTTTAGAAACTGCTGGTCTGGCTGTCATGTGCAGAGCGAGTGGGGAAGTATGAATTCAGTGTGACAGGAGGGCGTGTGTGTGGTAACGTGTGCTCGTGAAATTGTATAAGATAGAGGAAGCAATAGTCTGAGTGAATATACTAGGACTCTTTCACAGATCATTATCTTTTGCTTGCAACCTCAGAGCAGAGGGGACTTTATTGCTGTCATCTTCCATGATCGCTGATTTTACATAGCAGTTAAAATCAGCTGTACAAGCTTTTGCAGCTACGACTGCATGAAAGCTAACAAAATGTAGTCTGAAGAAGACGGACATGGGGGCCAATGGAGTTGGCAGGCTGCTCAGGTGGATATGGAGGTTAAGTTTCTTGACCAAGTTCCTCAGTTCCTGTTGTTGGAAAAACTATTCTAGTGGTGCCATATGGCAAAGGAGAGGTCAGGGCAACACAGGCTGGTGTGGAGGGGACATCTCCATCCTTCTCTATGGGTAAGACGTAGAACTCACATAATGCGAAATTTAGATAAGTAATATATTCATGTGTGTGCTAAATGATAAATCGCTTATTTTTTGAAGTTTTATCTCTGGTATTTTATCATTTGGGTTGTTAAAACAATGAAAAAAATCCCTTTTGAGGAAATTTTAGGTAGTATTAGAAATTCTCAGGGTCAGCTGAGTGTGATGGATCCTGACACAGCTTGTCTGTTATGAGCTTTACTTTGGTTTTTGTATAAAACTTAAAATCAAAAGCATCACAAAATGAAGCTGTATTAAGTTATATACCACTAGGCATTTTATTAGCTTTTCCCAAGTATGATGTTGAAGGTTGCTACTTTTGACCTACTTCACTTTGTTGCAGCATCAAATTCATGACTTCTGAGATTACTTATGAAATTGGCAGCATTAACAGGCTTCGATATCTTTCCTTAAAGCAGTACTGCCTTGACATTACCAGGGCTTGTAAGGCCAGTTCATGTAGCATTCCTGTTTAGAAAGCCCACAGAAGCTAATTTCCCAGCCCAGCAATGTTGTTGCTGATAGAAACTGAGCCAAAAGGCTTACTTTTTGTAGCTCTTGGCAAAGTTTGAGTGCCTGACTTCCCTCTTGTTGTTAGACATGTTTGAACCTGCTGCAGAGAAAATGATGCGTAGTGGATTTTTTTTTTTTTTACTTATAATGATCATGACTGAAAAATTCAGTAGTTCTCTTTTCTTACAGTGGCACCTACATCAAAACATTATTTTAAAATGTGTCATCTTCACTCAGCTGTTAAACTTTACCCAGTTAGTTATGACCAAGATCTGAATCCAAAGGTTAGTACAGTGTACTCAAAATATCAGAAATCGCCTCCTTCAGAGTCATTTAGAGGAATCCTCTGTTTTACAGCTAACCTGAGTGGAAAGGTTTGAAGTTCATTGGCCTAAAACTAATATTTTTATGAGCTAATAATGTAACTGGTTACATAAGACATCTGTTATGCTAACACATACCTGTATAGTGTAGGCTTAAATGCTTTCTTTAATTTTTTTTGTTGAATTATTTGAATGACTATAAGAAGGTAAGATTGTACTGGATTTGCCTACTACACCTGGACAGCTGTTTTTGAGTGCTGCTGAAAATGTGAAACAAAATGAAAATCAAATATCAAAGTGCAGACCGCAGACAACTCTGAATGCAGAGTTGACACTATTTGTTGCTGTGTCATGACACTTGGCCTCCGTAGTTCTCACTTCTTGTTTTTTTTCTAGTCCCAAACCATGAATATTGTGGGCCAGTTGGCAGAGACAGTGTTTGTGACGGTGAAGGAGCTTTACCGCGGCCTTAATCCCGCCACTCTCACGGGAGGGATTGATGTCGTTGTAGTGCGACAGCCTGATGGATCTTTCCAGTGTTCCCCCTTTCACGTCCGCTTTGGCAAGCTTGGGGTGCTGCGCTCCAAAGAGAAAATTGTGAGTGTTTTCTTTGTTGATTTAATACAGTGGCCTTTCTTCTCTTTATTATAAGAACATATATTCAATATTGTGACTTTAGGTGGACATTGAGATAAATGGGGAACCTGTTGACCTGCACATGAAACTGGGTGACAACGGAGAAGCTTTCTTTGTGGAGGAGAATGAAAACATGGAGGTAATGACTGATAACAATAGTTACTGCTTTAAACTCTGTCAGTCATTTTTAGAATTATTTTCTACCTTTTATTACCACTCTAATTTTTTTTTTTTATATATTATTTATCCCTTTCACTCCCAGGTCCCAGCACATCTGTGCACCTCTCCAATTCCTCTTGAGATCCCTGAGGAAATCAAGGAGACCACTGAGGGGTCCGCCACCAGTGGGTCCTGTTCCCGCAGGAAGAAACGACGGCGGAAACGCGTACGGTCTGAATCTCACCTCAAAGAAGAGGCCAGCTCCTCATCAGACGAGAATGGAAGAGAGAAAGAAAGTGAGAGAGAAAGTGATCAGGCACAGCAGGGGAGTATTCCTTCTGAGGAGTTTGGTACACCACTACAAGTCAGGTTAGTCATCGAGACACTTTTAGCTTTATACAAATGGAAAATGGCTTGAGCTTTGGAAATTTCTTAGAGCTGATAAAATTTCAATACTTTTGGACGTAGTACAAGGATAATTAGTGAGATGGATTTTGTGACTAATTAGCTTTAAGATGCTTTTGTAAAAGGGACTCCTGTTAGTTACAGCTAAATGGTAAGTTATATCTGCTCCAGCAAATTCACGATGAATGTATTTGGGCTAAAGTCAGGATTGAACACCAAAACTTCTCTGTGGGTTCTCTCTGCAGTCAGTATTTTCCTATTACATACACCTGTTTTTGTATGTAGTTAATGATGTAAATATTCCTTTACTAACCTATACTCATTAGCAAGTTCATTACTTTTATTTCTCAAATGGCTTCGTACTTGAAACAGGTTTTATGAATTGCTGATATGGCCATGTTTTGTTAAATGTGGTTAAATCTTTAAACTCTTAAACCTGCCAGAACAAAACAATAAGCAGAGAGCAGCTGAAAACTGCACCAAGCTGTGATATTGGCTTTGAGTGCAATTTTCAGTTCAAGCAACCCAAGGGAGTAATTTGGTCCAATATTTGTCTAAGATAACTATTTACTGGAGTTGCATTGATAGTTTAAGATAACACAGTGTTTTAAGTTAAAATTTTGCGTGTGTGTTAAAGTAAATCGGTGTACTACTCGTTGTCTGAGGAGCAAAATGAGGATCTGGGGGCCACACAGACCAGAGAGACTCACCCACACTCAGATGGAGAGCAGTCACCCTCAGAAAAGTGAGAAAAGTCTATGAATTTATTAACCTGTTTCTATCAAGTAGCTTGTTGCTGTTTATTTATGGTTTTCTACAGTTAATGTTCCTTTTCCTCTTTAACACAGCTTTCTGCTTTCTGGCAGTGTGTTCTTCAGCCGGTCATCTTCTCCTAAGAGTGACTCTGAGCTCCTGGTTAAAACGCAAGAGTCATCTGGGCCTCAGATGCAGTGGAACTGGGGAGGTTTTCCTACAGTATGGCAACAGACACTCACACACACAGATGTACAGTATGTACAGTACGTGCTACCCTTGTCATACTGACACCCCATCTCGTATTTCTCAATCTGCTGTCCTTCTCATAGCTCTGTCAACCAGAAAAAATACCAGTGGATTTGCAGGATGTCTCTTCTTCTGATAATTTTCATTTCCGCACCATTAAAAGACAAGACTCCTTCGACATGGGCTGTGATCCTGTTGTTAGCTGTGGAAGAGTAGGCAGTGTCACTGTGGTCAAACCACAACCTCGGACTCAATCACTTGATTTAGGTAGCCTCTCCATGCAAACCACTGCTTTATCCAGGGAAAACAATCACATTGCCAATTCTGCCTCCAGTGATATCTTCAAGTCTTGTGCATCTTCGATGAATATACCCCCTACTCTTGAAGCTACAGTGGAGCAGGAGGAGAACATAGACTTGTCTTCCAACTCAGTCAGTAATGCCACTGATTCCCTTACTAACAAAGAAAACACAGGGAATGCTGGTAGCACAGTTAGCCCCAAAAATAGTGTGGTCAGTGTGGCCACACAAAACAGTACACAGAAACAACTCAGTAAAGATAGCAAAGACCACACAGGCCTGCAAATAAGTATAAGTAGTACAAAATCATTTAATCTGCAACATCAGGAAGTCTTATCTAACCAAAGTGAACAGGGTTCTAGTAGTGCCCCTATGAGTGAAGGTGACAGTGGAATAGATCCCTTTCCTGATGGAAGGGAAGAGGATAGTGTGCCTGGAGGGACTGAGAGTTCATTAGGAGGCTCCCTTAGTCAAACAACCGGATCAAAAACTGAGAGAACTGGGGTTAGTGTGCCTGCCCCAGAGGCATCTGCAACGTCTTCCAAAATGGAACAACGAGAGAAGAAGAAAGGTGAAGCATTTCTCTAAGCATTCATGCTCCTGCTTTTTATTTCACTGTGTCAGCACAATAAGCATTGTTCCAGCCTTATTTTGGAGTGTATAGTATTTGAATGTTAAAATATGATCTGATCACAGGTAAACGTAACCACCATCTAGGACCAACAGATATTTACTTAGATGATCTGACCACACTAGACCCTGAGGTGGCTGCACTTTATTTCCCCAAAAGGTAAGCTTGTTTTATAATAATGGCTCATTTTTTGTGATCTCTGAGATTGTTGCTGCAAACTTTATTGAAAATGACAAAACCAGTATTTATCCAGTAATGCCATTAATTCTCACCATGTCCTCAGTTATTGATTTTCACTGTAGCAGTCTAATAACCTAAAAATCATGCTATAGTGTTGATTAAGTGTTGCCCTTTATTAAGAAAAAGTAAATTACTTAAACTGTCTGTTGTGCCTGAAGTGAGACAGAGGGAGCGATTCAGCTTGGGGCAGAGCAGAGCTCATGCTCAGGAAGCCAGTCCCCTCAGTCAGTGGGCAGTGGGGCAATGGACAGTGGGACTGAGTACCTGTCAGATTCCACTTCTTACAACATGGATGTCAGCATGTCCCTTTGTGGACAAGAGGGCAACACCAGCCAGATCACCAAAGGTAAATGTGATCAAATTTGTGCTTGGTTTTGGATGTCTGCAGTATGTTGTTATGTTAAGGAAGATTCTTCCCATGAAGTTAAATTACTTGTGTTTCCTTTTAATTCAGAAAAGTTTATGGAGCACCTTGTGACATATCAGGATTTTGTCAGCAATCCAGGAATCATTGAGGATCCAAGTCTTGTCATCTGCATAAACTCGAAGTATGATTTTTAAAAAAGAAAAACTTTTAATACTGTGTTTATAAAATGGCTGATTACCAGGTTCACACAGAATCTGCACTCTGCAGAATCCACAGATTTTCCATAGAGTTTGAAGAGGTGTGTGTTGCTAGGCAAATGTTTGCATTTCTGCCTCTCTGTCGCTGGTGTATGTTGCTTTGACTTTAATCGGTGTGGAAAGGCTGTACTGAAAACATATCCTGAAATTCTCATGATGAAATAAAAGCATGACATTCAAAAGCTTGATATTTATTCCAGCCTGTTGTAATGGTGAGAAAATTTAGGCTGATTTAGCAATATATTTGCTCAGGAAGCGATGATTATGATTTTTTTGTTTTTACTAATGGTTAATGTTGATGATATGATCATGATTCCATTTGGGCCTGCTAATTACATTAATAACATCACTACTTTTTCTCCTAAAGTTATTGTGATTGTCAGTGAATTTGTGTCCATCAGTTGTCCTTCATTTTTCACAGCTATTACAACTGGGCAGTGGCTGCTCCAATGGTCTTGTCAATGATATCTTTTCAGAAAAACCTACCCAAGGTATTTTACTGTCTTAAAATTAAACTGCAAAAATCTTACCTGAAAATGCTGCCTTCATGTCCAGTTACAAACACTGATTGTTGTTGAGCTGTTTTGAAAATTCTTAAGTGATGTAACACTATAAAGCACGTATGTTACATTTATTGACTTCTTTTTTGTGTCCCATACAAAGAGCACAATAGAGCGTCTGGTAAAAGACAAGATGCACAAAAAGTCTGGACGCTGGTGGTTCTCCTGGAGAAGGAGAGACATGGACAACAGCCAGGTAGATGCTCAAAAAGTTATGATAATGATTATTCATTAGGTTTTAACAGTGTACATGGAAGGAAAAAAAAATGTTACATTTTTGGACCTGCAGCTGTTACACTAATAACTTCTGAGGATGTGACATTGCTAGCCATGTTTTTTTTTTCTAAAACTCAGCTCAAAGATATCCAAACCAGCTGTTTAAGGAACTGGCACTTTATGTTTTTATATAGAAAGCACCACTGCCATTTCAACCGTTTCTGGTGCTAATAAGTTGCACTTTTTTCAGCAAAAACACTCAAAGGATGAGCAAGAGGAGCCACTGGCAAGTGCTTCTTCCACAGTAAAGTAAGTCACCGCTGTGTAATTTAATGCTGTGTTACTACAGTAACCAAAGTTGTTGTATTAGCCAATGTCTTAGAGAGCTGTCCCTGTTTTGCTGAGTGTTAACTGTGCATATATCTTATTTAACTACAAAAACAACATAGTAGTACTGTTCAAGAACCCCCCCCCCCAAAAAAAAAAAAAAAAAAAAAATAAAGGAAAAAAGGG
>VUQH01011264.1:33842-49702 GCA_015106775.1 Etroplus canarensis
ATTTTTTATTAACAAAAAAAAAAAAAAAAAATAAATTTTAAAAAACCCCCCCCCCCAAAAAAAAAAATAAAAAAAAAATCAAGGAATAAAGGGCAGAATAGATGATTGTTCTGTTGGGGTGTTCTTATCAGCATTTGTTGGTGGATTTTTGTCGTCCTGTGGAACTTTTGTCTATAACACAACCCTCACCACCCTGGTGGTCACATGTGTGTGTTTCTCAAGCTTGGGTCCCCTACCAAAGACCTGGGAGTTTGAGGGTTTGACCTTAGCTGTTCCTAGAACTGCACTCTTCTGGACAGAGATCTCCGATGTTGTGCCTGGAATCTGTTGGAGCTACTCTTCCACTTTGGGGGATACAGCTCCTAATGCTCCTATTACCACTGAGTCCACTTGGGACTTTACTTTCCACATCTTCTCCAGTTTTTCCTTCAGCCCCTAGTATTTCTCATGCTATTTCTTTCTAATGTTGCTGTCAACTAGGATTGCCATATCTATCATAGCTGTGGTCTTTTGTTCCTTGTCAACCACCGCTATGTCTGGTTGGTTGGCCAGCAGCTGCTTGTCTGACTGGAACTTAAGTCCCATAGAACCTTAGCAATGTTGTTTTTAACCACCTTTGTAGGTGTCTCCCATCAGAACTTGGGGACTTCCAATCTATATGCAGCACAGATGTTCCTATACGTCATCCCAGCCATTTGGTTGTGCTTCTCAGCGTACACTGTCTCAGCTTGCATTTTACATCTTGCTACTATATGCTAGACTGTCTTTGGGCACCTTTGCACAGCCTGCAACTTGGGTCGTGCTGGCTGTGGTGGCACCCTGCCTCAATGGACCTGGTGCTTGGGGCCTGTTTTTGTGCTACCATGATCAGAGCCTCTGTACTGTCCTCCTTTAAGACTGGCTTTCTTGAGGTCAACTACTTCCTCTTTCTGTTGGTGGTGCAGTGGTTAGCACTGTAAATTCACAGCAGAAAGGCCTTGGGTTCAAATCCAGCAGCCAACTGGGGCCTTTCTGTCTGGCGTAAACATTTTCTTCCTGTGCCTGCATGAGTTTTCTCTGGGTATTCCAACTTCCTCCCGCAATCCAAAGACATGCTCATTAGGTTAATTGGTTATTCTAAATTGGCCACATGTGTGAATGTGAGCGTGAATGGTTGTCTGTCTCTGTGTGTTATCCCTGCAAGTTTTGACAATCTGGATGCAGAAACTCAGAGAGGAACTGGACCTCTTATGTGTGACTATTTACAGTGTGGCAGCAACATGAGTGTGGTTTAATACCGTATTTTTATATTTTGGAAAATTAAAGTTTGCCAGATTTTACTGTTAAAAGATCCTTTTTTCTGTGTACTATTGGATGTGGCTGACAGCACTTGCTTATCTGAGAATCCACTGTTTTTTAAGATTTCCACAGTATCAAAGGATAGTTTCAGGTAGTCAGTATTTTTTTGTTTGTTTTTGAGTTACTAATATTTAATACATATAAATGAACTCTTAACATAACGTTATTGCACGTGTTATTTCTTCAGAGCCACGTTGGATGACATGGACAGTGATGAGGCAGCAGGGCTTGGGCGAACAGCAGTTATTCCTTCCAATGTATCAATAGAAACCCTCAATGCAGCTCAGTCTTTCAGCCAGATGTACCGAAAATCATTACGTTTGACTTCTAAACAAATAGTAAGAAATAAATTTCCAGACATTTCTATACAACCCCACCCCCACCCACCAAACCTAATGTATTTAGAGATGATAAACAGTCAGTTTGTGTTATCCATCATTACCAGGAGCATCTAAATCTACGTGAAGGAGCCAACAAGGTGGTGTTCAGTGTGACCACACAATATCAGGGCACCTGTCGGTGTGAGGCTGCCATCTACCTGTGGAACTGGGACGATCGTGTCGTCATATCTGACATAGACGGCACCATCACCAAGTACGAACAACCATGTTTTCTTGAAAAATATGGTGTTGACCAAAAAAAATTATGCACAAATTAAGAGACACTTCCCTTTTACCTGAATAGATTTGTACCAGAACATATTTTTTTCTCTTTTTAATTTTTTATTTATTAGTTTCTATATGGACCGGAATTTTTAGTATTATGAGTTGTCTGCTCTCTGTGTCTCCTGCAGGTCTGATGCTCTTGGTCATATTCTGCCTCAGTTTGGAAAGGACTGGACACACAAAGGCATTGCCAAACTCTACCACAAAATACACCAGTATGTGAAAGTGCATTTTAAAATATTTGTCTCCAGTCATAAAGAAAGTGGTCACAGTAAAAGAATGAAACTGTCATGTCTGATTGAATTGTACATTAGTTTTACTTAATATTTATACTTTCACACAAATCATTCAAACTGTAACTGGCAAGCATAGATTAACTGTGTTTATGTTAAAGTAAATTCTTAACATGGTTTTCCCTTTCCTTACAGAAATGGCTACAAATTCCTGTATTGTTCAGCACGAGCTATAGGTATGGCTGCTATTACTAAGGACTACCTACAGTGGGTCAATGACAAAGGCACTGTTCTCCCCAAAGGCCCTGTACTGCTGGCTCCCAGCAGCCTCTTTTCAGCACTACACAGGTATCAGATATTCCCAATGAACTACTGAACAGATCGTGTTCTATTAAGACACATTACATTTCCTTTCCTACTTAATTGAAGTTAAAAATGTGTAAAACTCCATTAAATTAAATGTCACAACAGTGTGTATGTGTGTGTGTGAGAAAAATGATTTCTGTACTGCTGACCCCCTACTATAGTAAACACCATTATTAAAGCTACTAAATAGCAAAAATTTACAAATTTTTGCAAAGAGACAAATATTTGAACAGATGTGTCTTTTAACTATAAACTGTTTTAACATATGCAGAGAGGTGATTGAGAAGAAACCGGAGGTGTTTAAAATTGCCTGCCTCAGTGACATCAGGGACTTGTTCAACCCTCATAGACAACCCTTCTATGCAGCCTTTGGCAACAGGACAAATGTAAGCAATGCTGCAGGCTAACTCTTAAAACAGAAGTATATCAAAGCAACAAGTATATTTAAAGATTTAAAATCACAAGACACCATGCCTTTCAGTTAAAAAAGACAAAAGAAGAGAGTACACTAATGCATGTTAAGTCTAATGTTATAATAATATGCATCGTTAGAAATGAACTACGAGAAATGTAGAAGTAAAGTCTTGCTTGTGAATATGAAAGAGACACTGCTTAATGATTTATGGTTGTGGAGTGTGCTCCAATGGCCAATCAATTCACAGTGCACAACTACTACAGAGGTTAAGATACAGTCATCCTAAAACTCCTTTCTGTGACTGCCTTCACTTTTACAGGATGCATATGCCTATAAGCAAGTTGGAGTGCCTGAAACTAAGATATTTACCGTCAACCCAAAAGGAGAGCTCATCCAGGAGAAGACTAAAGGCAACAAGTCTTCGTAAGTATGCAACAGAACTGTGATTGGAAAGCGAATTATTGGAAAGTTACAGTGAATGCATTTTTCACCCTTTTAAGCACCTTCCATCCATCCATTTATAATTTCACATTCCCAGTAAACATCTATTTTCTTTTTTACTAAAAAAATAAATAAAAAGGACAACATTTTTGTTCCTTCAGTCACACAGCCTTTCCAGCACATATTCTTTCCTTCCTTGGACTGTTTAAGTACTTGTATTATGATGCATCTGATCATATATTTCCAGCTTAACTCTTCAAGACACTTAATAGGTTGTTCTCCTCTGCTTACTTTTTGAGTTTTCCCACATCTCCATTGACCTTACAGCTGATTTAGTGTAGTGGTTTACACATTCACCTTACAAGCTTACAAGTCCCTGGTTCAATTACAAGTGGGGACACAAGCCCTAATCTCTGCCAAATTACCAATGCGGATTAATCAAGTGTGGTGACCCCTTGGAGAGAATACAAGGGCGCAGCCAAAGGTATATCTGTAAAAGGGAAAAAAATTAATAGTGGTGAAAGGAAGCAATGCCCCCACTCCTGTGAGAATTAATAACGTACACTCGTGGCTGCTATAATTGGTGCACCATGCTAAAATAGGGTTGGACCCCCTTTTGTTTTCAGAACTGGCTTAATCCTCCCTGGTATAGATTCAACAAGGGGCTGGAAACATTCAGAGATTTTGGTCCATATTGATGTGATAGCAGTACACAGTTGCTGCAGATTTGTCGGTTGCACATCCATGATGTGAATGTTGCGTTCCACCACATCTCAGTGATGCAGTGTGGAGGACATTTGAGTACCGTGAATTGTCAGTGTCATGTTCAATAAGCCAGTTTGTGATGATCTGAGGTTCATCGTGCATTATCCTGCTGGAAGCAACCATCAGAAGATGGGTACGTTGTGGCCACAAACGGATGGATGTGGTTCACAATAATAGTCTTTTTGGGTACACCATTTAAACAAAGTTCATTTGGTACTAAGGGGCCTAAAGTGTGCCAAGAAGATATCCCCCAGACTATTACACAACCAGCAACATGAACTGTTGATACAAGGCAGGATGAATCCATGCTTTCATGCTGTTTTTTCAGTCTTCTGTTGTTCAATTATGGTGAGCCAGTGCAAATTGTACCCTCGGTTTCCTGTTCATAACTGACAGGAGTAGCACCTGGTAGGGTCTTTCGCTGCTACAGTCCATATGCTTTAAGGTTAAATGTGTTATGGGTTTAGAGATCCTCTTCTGCATACCTTGGTTGTAATAAGTACTTATTTGAGTAACTGTTGCCTTCCTATCAGCTCAAAGCAGTCTGGTCATTCTCCTCTGACCTATGGCATCAACAAGGCATTTTCACCCATTAAAACTGCCACCTACTGGATATTATGCCTTTTTGCAACAATCTTGGTAAACCCTAGGAATGGTTATGTGGGAAAATCACAGCAGACCAGGAGTTTCTAAAGTACTTAGATCAGCCCGTCTGGCATCAACAATCATGCTATATTCAAAGTCACTAAAATCATCTTTCTTCCCCATTTTGATGTTCAGTTTGAACTTTAACAGGTATTTTTGTCACTGTCTACATGCCTAAATTAGTTTCTGCCATGTGATTGGCTGATTAGACATTTGTGTTCACGAGGAGTTGAATAGGTGTACCTAGTAAAGTGATCGGTGAGAGTATAAAGTGCTCTGAAGTTATAATTTTTTGAACCAATAAGGAAACGTTAAGTAAGACAGTTCTCCATGCAAAAGTGCAGATTTTTGAATATGATTATAATAGGTACATTTTCAGACTCCTTTCTTATACGTTTTTGGAAATATTAATTGTATTAAGACTCATTTTGTACAATCCTTTGTGTTTTGCAGGTACAACCACCTCAGTGAGATAGTGGAGCATTTTTTCCCTTTGCTCTCTGTTGAGGGCAGCACATCCTCTGTTCTTGACTGTCCAGACTACAGCAGTTTTTCCTATTGGAAGGAACCTCTGCCAGAGCTGGACCTGGATGTGCTACTGTAGACACACTCCTACAAATACACTAATTAAGACATGTGTGTATTCCCACATTTTTTCCCAGCTTGGGTGACTTTTGCCTTTGCAACTGCAGTGCCTGTGTAAGAGCCACTGAATAAACTGTAACTTTAAGAGGCAGCTCTCTCTCTTCTTCTGCTGCACTCAAAGTTAGAGTCAAATGAATGCACTACTGATTACTATTGTGGCTATTATATTTTGTTATTTGTGTTTTAAAATTCTATTATCAAAATTCCACAAGTGGATAAATTTGCCTTTGGATTATTTTTCAATTATTTTGCCACTGTTTGTACCAGTGTTACAGCCATTCCAAAATATCTTAAATACTGTATTGGCCTAACAACTCTGTTAGCTATGAACATGGACTAAAAGTACAGAATATAAGTTAGAAAAATGATAAGTGTAATGTCATATATTCAGTTGGTGGTAGTGACATGACTCGGTAAAACAATGCAGACACACAACAAAACAAACTTGTCTTTTATTTCAAGATTAGAGTTTATCCCTGTGTGTTGTTGGCAACAGTAAATGTCTGGGGTTTTGTGTGTTCGGGTGTGGGTTATAGCTACATGTACCATAAGAAATTAAAACTAGTCTGAGAACATAACAATGCTTTGGATCATTTTAGTACTTATTTACACTAATATGGATATTATAGATGAGGTCTGGCCTGATCTATGATGAGCATTAATGGGGTGTTTTCATATTAAAGTGGACAAAGATGATGGGAAGCTGTATTTTAGGTGGGACAACCACTGTGTCAAGTATAAACTCATAGTAAGTAGATTAAAAGGTATAATAGCATGATATTTGTTTGAGTACACGAAGACTGATGTAGCTGAAGAAATGTGGATCATTGTGAAACTACAGCACGCACATTGCACATCTTCTTTTCAAGTACTGAATTACCAAGTTTTAGAAATGTTTTGTACACTACATAAATGAGAAGGTACAGCAGACCTACGATGATTTTTATTTCAAACCTGTGAACATGCCTTGATGGTAGTTAAGCAGGCAGCTGTTCCTGTTTATGATGACATTGCTATATTTATTAATTTTGCACATCTTACATCATTGAACTGTGTGATGATGCATTAAAGGTGAGGATATGGCTGTTACTTTGTCAACAAAATGTACGGAAATATAAATGAATTTTAACAGTGTGTGTTGTGTTTGTCTTTCACTTCTAAAGATATGAACAATTACTCCAGTCTTTTCCATATTAAACATGTTATTGCAAGAGTGAAGTTGAATTGCCAGCCATGATTGCTTCATTAACATACACTAAATGGCAACTTCATTAGTTACACTGTTCAGCTGCTTGTTAAGGCACATATCTAATCAGTCAATCGAATGGAGTAACTTAGTGCATTTAGACATGTAGACAGGGAAGACAACCTGCTCAAATTCAAATGGAGCATCAGAATGCTGATGCCAGAGGAAGATGTGGGTGACACAACTGTAGTGGGGCTGATCTAACACAATGAAGAGTCTGCCTACAGGGATGAAGTCCAAAACTGACTGCATGGTGCTTGAACAACAACCTGGCACTCAACCCATCCAAAACAAAAGAACTGCCCACTAAATTCAGGAGAAAGAGAAAGGAACCAGTTCCTCTTTACATCAATGGGGGCATGAAGGAGAGGGTCAGCATCTTCAAATTTCTGAGCACATACATCGCTCAGGACCTCACTTGGACTTTTAAGACCAACTCTCTAATGAAAAAGGCACACCAGTGGCTCTACTTCTTAAGATCAATAAAGAAATTGAACGTGTCACAGCAGCTGCTGTTGTCCTCTTACTGATGTTCTGTTGAAAGTATCCTCACTGATGACATTGCTGGTTTGGTACACAAACTGCACTGTGGCTGAAAGAAAGCACTACAGAATGTTATTAAATCAGCACAGTACATCATGAACACACAGCTACCCTCTCTCAGTGGCTTATACAGAGCCACTGCCTGCAGCAAGCCACAGATATAATCCAGGGCTCACTGACCCAGGCAACCATCTGTGCACCCTGTAACCGGTCTAGGAAGACCCACACCTCTAGACTCCTAAACAGTTTTTATCTGTTTTCTATAAAAGAACTGAACTCTCAGTAGATACTGGGCAATATCACATTGAAGTGCAATAATACTGTAATACTAACACCAAGACTACACTGAAAGTGCAATATTTATTTGCACTGTTAGCAGATAACTTATTTTGCATGCAAGTTACTATCTTATCTCCTTTATCCTTATATACTAGTGTTTTTATCCTGCACTTTTTAAGCTTTGTATCACTGAAATAAGTTGTTGTACAGTTTCATTGTATATTTGTACAATGACAGTTAAGGCATTCTGATTTCAAATCTTTCAACACACAACACAGTGAACCTTAAAGTAGATGGGCTGCAGCAGCAGAGGACTGCACTGAGTCCCACTTCTGTCAACTGAGAACAGAAAACTGAGGCTACAGTTTGCACTGGCTCACCAAAACTGGACAATATAAGACTGGAAAGACATTTTCCTGTCTGATGAGTCTCAATTTCTGTTACGATATTTGGATGGTAGGGTGAGATTTTGGCGTAAACAACATAAAAGCATGTACCCATGCCACCTTATATCAACAGTTCAGGCTGATGCTGGTGGTGTAATGGTTAGAGAATATTTCTTTGGCACATTTTGGGCTCCTTTGTTACCAATTAAGCATCACTGGTACTAAGGGGCACATCCTACCTGAGTACTGTTGCTGACCATATTCATCCCTTTATGACCTCAGTGTATCCATCATCTGTAGGCTGCTTCCAGCAGGATAATACATCATAAAGCTCAAATAATCTCAAACTGGTTTCTTGAACATAACAATGAGTTCACTGTAATCAAATGCCCCCCACAGTCACCAGCTCTCAAACCAATAGAGCACCTCTGGGATGTGGTGAAACAGGAGATTCGCATCATGAAAGTGCTTCTGAAAAATCTGCAGCAACTGTGTCAGTACAGACATATGGTCAGCATGTTTCCAGCACCTTGTTGAATCCATGCCATTAAGAATTATGGTGGTTCTGGTGCCAAAGGGGTCCAACCCTGAAGTAGGTTATGATATAATAAAGGTTTAATAAATACATTGGTCGCTCCAGTTTTATCAGCTCCCTGTGATTAAGTGCGCCAGTGTTTTTGGTAGGCGTAGAGTCTCACCGTTGATCTGTTGCGCAGGACGTTTTATTGACTCACCTGATCAGGAAGACTCCGGGCTAAACGTTACGGCTGCTGAAGGTAAGTCTTTAAAGTTGGAGGATTTCTTGTTCTTCCAAAATGATTACATGTAAACAAGTTGTTTGTGAAGAATTAAGCGTGTACAGTCTGCGTGCTGCTCTAGGAATGGCTTTTGAATGAGCATACCATGTGATCTATGTCGTTTAATGAGAAGACAAAAAGCCAAATTATGTGATAGCAGATATTTGCTCCGGGGCAGGACCAGTCCATCAGTGTACGACTGGTAATTTAAGGTGAGGCAAAGGAACATATATAGTGCATCCTGTTCACTGGAAATCGAAACTCAGCGAACGAGTTACTGCGACTTTCCTTGGCTGACCTTTGTGGCTACTTTAATTCTCATTACTACAATTTCGCATTTACGGTAAGGTATCTAACCTGCGGACATGGTGGCATTTTAGCTTACTTTGTTTTAAATGCAGTTAAACTGTAAGGTTTCCTCGTGTTATGCTTCGTCATACCTGTTTACAACTTCCGGGTTTTTTTTCTTAGAATGCTTTCTTGCAGTACTACTCTGTCATATTTCTACCATTAGACACTTTGGATGACAATGTAAGCATCAACACATATGAAAAAATATTGCTAATTATCATTTGAATGTAATGTATTTGAGAAAAAGGCCATACTTCTTCAAATAATCTGATCCAGGCATCTCTGGTACCAGCTGTACTGTTATTAGTTTGTTGTGTTCTTTGCTATGTGGAACCCTTATTTAACTCTAGAACACAAACACATTTTAAACTTTATATTGCAACTTACACATGTAATCACCCAAATTATCACAATGAAACCAGGTTATACCCTTGAAGCTAATAAAATAAATACTTCTTTTAATTATAATTGAAATAGCTGGATGAATACATTACTCTTTGTTGTAAATCACAACAAAAACCTGGCAAGGTCTGTGAGAAACTGAGTTGCAAATCAAGGCTAATGTTATCACAAATACTAACTGTAGAGTTTAACATTAATGTCATGGTCAAGGGCACAGGTCAATAAAGAAGCTAAAGAAACAGGTTGTGGTCCTTGGTCTACCTATGATATCAGCAAATGGCTTGATGATCTTTCCTCTGTGTCATGTTTTGAAAACTGCTTTTGGTGACAAGGTCATACGAGCACAGCTTGGTGCCTTATCAATGCAGTGAAACAAAAAAGTAGAAGTAAAACTTAATTTAACTGTTATTTTGACATGCAAGTTGGTCATTGAGGTAGAATAAAAGAAAAATATTTTAGAAAAATTATAAACCTCTTTTCCCTGCAACTATATTAACATTATCATTTTTGTGTTTTGTGAATTTATTACAAAAGGAATGTATGGTTAGGTCCTTAAGTTTTGGGACACTTATACGATTTATTTATTTTGTAGTTTTGTCTCTCTATATCACCGCAATGGATTTTAAATGAAACAGTCAAATGGGGCACTATGCATAAAATGATTGCAATTCCTAAACAATTAATGCAAATCTTTTGTCAAATCCCTAAATTAAAATTGAATATCAGGCTTAACTGTGAGCAGTGTGGAATGGTGGACCCAAATGCAAGACTCAACACTTAAAGTAACTTAAAGCAAGCTTTATTTAATGGCTGATGAAGTCCTCAACAAAATAACCACAAAGCCCAAAATACCAAAAACAAGGCACCAGGAACACACACAGTTAGAGGGAGAACAACACAACACTCAACAATGGGAAACACAGGACATGGGACTGATTGCAGATGAGGAACAAGAGGGAGAGGAGCACAGATGGCAACAATTTGAGGATAATGAGGCAGGAGAAGAAATAAAACTGAACAAGACATGAGGCATAACCAGCTACCAAAATGAAACAGGAAGTGAGGAAAAAACAAAAATGCGAACCTAGACACGAGACTGAAGGACAGGAACATAGTAGGACGACACAGAGGGAACAAACAAAAATCAAAACACAAATTCAAGCTAGAACTAAGATGAAACAAGAACTGAGGCTCCAATACTAACTAAGTTACAATAAAATGTACCTTTCAGCTGCTCCCTTGTATTCTCCCCAAGGGGTGGCCACAGCGGATTAATCCCCATTGGTAATTCGGGAGAGGTTTTATGCTGATTGCCCTTCCTGACACAATCCTCCATGGTGAAAGGGGCTTGTGTCCCCACCTGGAATCAAACCAGGGACCTTTCATTTGTAAAGTGAATGTGTAAACCACTACACACTTGGGGACACTACTGAGTTACAATAATAGTACAAAAACAAATAAACTCTGAAATCATCATCAAAATCATGCAAAACTAGAACACAAGATCCTAGGACCATGACACTAAAATTCTGCCCTTCAGTAATATTTTGACTGTTTGATTTAAAATCCACCGTGTTGGTGTACAGGGGCAAAATTACAAAAGTGTGATTGTCCAGACACTTCTGGACCTAACTGTACAAGTCATTTATGAGTGCTTCTCCGTTTTCACAAGAATCACCTTTCCACCAGAGGTCAGCACCTTTTATTAAAAGAGAAATTTTTTTAGATATTTTGCTTAAAATCAGAATCAGATTACTTTCCTAAAAGAATCTATATGGAGTTGCCAAGCACATTTGGGCCTTATAATAAAGATGATAGCCTATAAAGTACAGATTAACCTATCAGGAGTACTAACAGCTGTAATTTAAAATGTTTTTCCACATGTGACTAGTCTGCAGTGGAATTTATATTAATATTTGGTTTTCAAATGAGATTTTACTTTGCATTTTCATTATATTATTAAATTGTAAGTGTCAAGAAAAAAAATCTACTAGCATGTATAGGCCAACAAAGTGAAGCAATGCAAGCCACTTCGAATCCTACCTGTGGTTGTGCAAATGAATCAAAAGGAAAATAACCTACTTTTTTAATCAATAAGCTGTAAGTAGCCTAATAGCTTTATCTTTCTTTTCACAAACTGATAAAACCAGCAGCCCCTAAGGTCAAAGGAAAAAAAATCTTTTAAAAAACCCTAACCATTGTTTATTTCTATTTTCAAATTCAGCTAGTCAAAAATCACAAGGAGCCCCTGGAGATGGGCAGAAGAGCCACATGCAGTTCGAGACTCCTGTTCTGACTATTGGCTTGACTATTGGCCAGAATTTAATTAAGCTTACATACACTGATCGCCTAATGGGTCTTCACCCAAAATGTGGTCAATATCACATTTGTCAGTTTACAGGCACTTTCCATTTTTATAAGAATCGGTACTCCTCCTGGAGTATTGGTTAAATTTTAGTGAAGCTTGCATACAATCATTGCCTAATGGGTCTTTACCCAAATTGTGCTCAGGGTCAAGACCATATTTACAAACACTACATACCCGTAGCATAGTAGTTTACATATTCGCCTTACAAGTGAAAGATTCCTGGTTTGATTCGAGGTGGGGACACCAGCCCCTCTCACCATGGAGAGTTGTGTCAGGAAGGGTATCTGGCATAAAACTGATGCGGAATAATCCGCTGTGGCGACCCCTTGGGGAGAATACAAGGGAGCAGCTGAAGGTGCATGCACACGTACTTTTTAAATGTGTGAACTTTTTTCTAGGCCATAAGTTGGATTTTTTTTCTTGAGCAAAATTTTCTGCTGTTCATATAATCATTATGTTTCTTCATTCATAAGTGTTAGTTCATGATCTAAACCCTGTCAAATGATTAACTTTATATTGTGTATTATGTTCTATTGTGAATGTTTACCACGAGTTTTCTTTTCTCCAGCACCTGCCATCATGTCTGAGAGTGAGAATGAAGAGGCTTTGGCTCTAGAGCTTACATGTCCCATTTGCTTGCAACTGTTCTCTGAGCCAGTTTCTCTTCCCTGTGGTCATATTTACTGCTTTGCCTGCCTTGAGACCATGGGAGAAGGCCTTGACAAACACAACTGCCCTGAGTGCTATTCTGAATACCAAGGTTGCAGTGCCCTTGTGAAAAACTTTAAAATGCGCAATATAGTGGAAACCTACAAAGTCACTACTGGGAAAATCATCTCCACTGCAAACCCTTCCGATGTCAACCCTCTAACAATCAAGACTGATCATAGCTCTGTCACAGAGGAAATCAACACAAAACACCACCAAGACCAAGCAATAGCTGGAGAGACCCAAGAGAAGAATAAAGAATGCAAAGCAAAGGATGGCTTCCAAATTGCATCTGGATCCACAGAGCGTCCCATTTGTTTGGACCAGGAAAAAGAAAGTGGCAGAGGCAAAATGGAAATGCATGAACCTAAGTTTAAACTGGCATCTCAAGTCACTGAGTTGAACCTTAAGTTAGAGATAGCAGAGAGTGTCCTTAAGAAGGAAAAGGAATTGCAGT
Source organism: Etroplus canarensis (assembly GCA_015106775.1). Taxonomy (NCBI): domain Eukaryota; kingdom Metazoa; phylum Chordata; class Actinopteri; order Cichliformes; family Cichlidae; genus Etroplus; species Etroplus canarensis. The sequence continues at coordinate 46,893 of VUQH01011264.1, forward strand.
TGGAGATGAGCACTGTTAATGGTCAGCTCAGAGAGAAAGCATCCTGTCTGTTAGGAAAGATAAAGGAGTTGTCACAGAGCTACACTGAGGGAGTGACACAGATGATTGAAGAAGAGTTAGGTCCAGCTGAGGCCAGCGTATGCACTCGAGTCAGTCAAGCCTCTGAGCTGACAGAGCAGCTCAGGCAGGCTGTGCAAAGAGCTGAGTCCCTTTTGAATGAAGAAGATGAGACAGCATTTAGTGAAGGGCTCCAAAGCTTGCAACCACACATTGCAGGGTTGATTTCAAAACAGTGGGGAGATGAGGAGGATAATGTTGAAATAAAAATCAGCCTTGCACAGGCTTGTCCCAAGCTGGAAAACATGAATGCTGAGCTAAGGGAAAGATTTGGAGAGATTCAGCGCACTCTTCGGAACACGTTCAACCCTTCAGAGGTTACCTTTGACCCAGAAACAGCCCATCCTAATCTTGTTCTTTCAGACGACTTGAAAACGGCCACTTTCAGTGCTGTCAAACAGCCCTACCCATCCTCTCCTCAGAGGTTTACCAGCTTCTTCCAGGTCCTTAGCACTCAAAGCTTCTCTGAAGGTGACCACTCCTGGGAAGTGGAGTTGGAAGGCTCTCCCTGGATCATTGGTGTGTGCTATGGTGGGAAGCTAGAACGTAGTGGGCTGCCGTCTGCCCTGGAAAGCAGCCGGAGCTCTTGGTGTCTGATGTGGTTCAACAACCTACTGACAGCCTTCGAGCAGAGTCACAGTGTGCCTCTGAAGAAGACCACAGTGTCACGCAGGCTTGAGCTCAAGCTGAGCTTTAAGACCCACAGGCTGAGCTTCTACAACATCAGCCCCACCAGTGGAAAGACTCATATTTACACATTCAAAGCTAACCTGACTGAACCAGTACACCTCGCCTACAGGATGATGTCAGGTCACCCAAAAGGTCGTGTCACTGTTCATTCATAAGAGTAAATTATAATTTTTCAGTGTGCTCAGAAAAAAGAGAAAATTAAGTTAAAACTTATACGTGTACTAGATACATTTCATAATACAGGACTGCATCTCATAGGCATAAAATCATTAATGTGAATAAATTACTTGTTGTAGAGTGACAGACACTACTGCACAAATTCATCACCCAGAATGATTTAAAATGTTAAATGTGTTTTTAAAGATGTTTTATTGTAATTCCAACTGACAAATAAACTCCTTGCAAAATCACAAGTGTCCTGTGTTTCGTAATATGTTCTCATCATGTAATTAGTCTACGCAGCCACACCTGCATTTATGAGAGATCACTCTTGCTCTTTGTATTAACTTCAGATCTTAAGTGAACAAAACCTCCTACTGCTATGTAAACAAATACGTCACTGGCGAGACTAGCTCATTGTCTTGTGATAGCATCACTTGATCAGAAGAGAAATTTGTTAAAACAAGATAAGAACTTTAATAATCCCAAGGGATATGCTCAGAGCAATGTCATGGTGGAGGAAGGGACAGACCCAGACACTGGACTAGGGTTAAAGACAAATTTAATTAGCAACAAGGCAAAAATAATCCAGACAGCAAAATGCAACATATAAAACAGTCTTTTGTCTCCTTGAGAGTCAGGGGACTCTTAAGTGCGAGGTTCATGGTGAGGTCCAAATTTCCCATGGCTGTGAATAGTGCCCTGTGAGTCTCGGTTTCCCATGGTAGTGATAATGTTTTTGGTGAGAGTGGGTCAGGCAGCTCTTTAGGTGGCAGGATCGGCATCTAGGAATGACAGCAGAGCAAACAGGTAAGGAGTTGACCTTGGCAACATAACATAAAGCATAGCAGGCTTGGCCAGGGCTTACTACTAGGTGAGTAACTAAACATTACAGCAGAAAATGGAGGAAACTACTGGGCTTAAATAGCACTGATGGTATGACAGCATTCTCAATTCAGTTCAATTCAATTTTATTTATATAGCGCCAATTCACAACAAAAGTCACCTCGAGGCGCTTCACACTGTAGGGTAAAGATAAAACAGTGTTAAAGGGAAAACCCCAACAATCCGATGATCCCCTATGAGCAAGCACTTGGTGACGGTGGGAAGGAAAAACTCCCTTTTAACAGGAAGAAACCTCCGGCAGAACCAGGCTCATTGAGGGGCAGCCAACTGCCTCAGCTGGTTGGGGGTGAGGGGACAGAGAAGACAGAAAGGAGAGCAGAGAGAGACATGGACTATGGGAGAGAGAAGACAACATTTAATAACATACAGTAGTAACAAATAAATGTATGGGGAGTGAAAAGAGGTGGGTGGAGAAGAAATGCCCAGCACATCATAAGAGGCCCCCCAGCAGCCTAAACCTATTGCAGCATAACTAAGCCCTAACTATAAGCTTTATCAAAAAGAAAAGTTTTAAGTCTAATCTTAAAAGTAGAGAGGGTGTCTGCTTTCCGAATACAAACTGGGAGCTGGTTCCACAGGAGAGGGGCCTGAGAGGTGAAGGCTCGGCCTCCCATTGTACTTTTAAAAACTTTAGGAACTACAAGTAGGTCTGCACTCAGAGCGAAGTGCTCTAATGGGAAAATATGGTACAATGAGGTCTTTAGGATAGGATGGGGCCTGATTGTTCAAGACTTTGTAAGTGAGTAGAAGGATTTTAAATTCAATTCTTGATTTAACAGGGAGCCAATGAAGAGAAGCTAATATAGGGGAATCTCTCTTTCTAGTCCCCGTCAGTACTCTCGCTGCAGCATTTTGGATTAACTGGAGGCTTTTTAGAGAGCTTTTAGAACAGCCAGATAGCAATGAATTACAATAATCAAGCCTAGAAGTAATAAATG
>VUQH01011266.1:5373-16158 GCA_015106775.1 Etroplus canarensis
TAAAGGTTTTTTTTTTAAAAAAAAAAAAAAAAAAAGAGGGGGGGTGTCTTAATTCCACTTGAAGTGACGTTTCACTTGAAATCAGTTTTTCTAGAAAAAATAAAACAATGCATTATCCACCTCATCCTTCAAGTGACAGCAAATGTATTGGCAGGATTTAGAAAATTTATGTCTTATTAATAAAATTCAATCATTTGGAAAAATATGGTTGGCTGAGTTGCGCAGTGAACATTATGAATACAAGAGTTAATCATTCTTCCACTGCAGTGTGTAGTTTGTTTAAGACCCACCTCATTCAAAGCATGTTAAAGATAGCAGCAATAACAATTTTATTGGCTCAACAGTTAACAGCTCTCTTGTCCTCGGGCCATGGAGGATGAAGGAGACAAACTGTGCAAAAACTACCAAAGTGCATATAAAAGTTAACCACTTACCTTCTATAAATAGTAAACTTTGCCTGCTTCTTTCACACCGGTAGTGAAGCTGGAAACCTTTAAAGTGGGTAATTTATTCCTCATGAGTTAACAGCAAAGTAAACAGCACTGCAAGCTCCATTTTGTCTTGAAAAAATATCCCATATAAGAAAGGTTGGCCTTCATTATGTGACTCAAGTGTAGAGTTCATGACCAAATGATTGATCTAATCAGAGAAAGGGGATTTATGGTAAACATTGCAAAGTTAAAGTGAAGGTTTTTAAATCAGCAGTGAAAATTGCCTTTATAAATAAATGAAATGGAGATGTCCCTTCACATTTTAAAATGCAAAATCATTCAGGACTTCAGACTAGACCTCAGACATGTATTCATAAATTGCATATAGGAATTTTGCTTGAAATTTTGTTTCTAAATAATAAAAAAAATGAACATACCTTTATGATAAGAGCATTGAATAATAATTACATGTGCTGAAACCGTATATCTTCAGAGACAACTTTTTAATTATTGTGAATAGTTGGTGGAAGGAAATGTTACAGCTTCAGTTTGAATTTGAATTTGAATTTTCATGCAAGTTTTGTCATGCAAGTTTGCTACAGTCATTTTAAAGGCTAATGAGTACCATGGAATTTTTGTGCATTGTTATCAGTCAGCAATTAATTTAACTAGTGATGACACACCCTAGGGTCACTGGGCATTCTTTCAAAAGTGGCTTTACCTAGTCATTTGCAGAGGAATATTACAGAAAAAGGTCAACACTTGTAGCAGTAAATGGATCCCACTCCTTGTTCCTCTGACCTTATGTTTTGACCCAGTAGGTTCAGCTATTACACTCAACACCTACTGGATATTACACAAGTCCTAAACAACCTTCCCAAGGATAGGAAAATTATCATGCACATAACCATAATTCTGATTCCATCATTTGGAGCAGTGTTCTGGTTTAGCAGGTGGGAGTGAGATGTCTGACCTTGTTTAAACCCATAAATCTAATCTCATCATCCATCATCCAGTCAATTATTTGTCATTTGTGTTATGATCAGCTGCTTCGGGGGATGAGTTGTGGCCGAGGTTTCCCAACAGTCAATCTCAGTTTTCTCTTTGGAGGCTTAACTGTTGCCCTCAGCTCAGTCAACTTACTGCTATGAGACACTTTTATTCCAGCATGTGAAGTAGCTTGGCAATACTTCCACTACCCCATTAGACTTTAAATTTAAGATAAAATGTACCTTGAATGCTTTTGCTTTTTCAAACACCAAACTCAGTGGCTGTCAGACTATGAATATACCACTATTGGCAGTGTTACTAAATAATATACAGATCATAAGAGTTTGTAGTTTTAGCATAGAATTGTAATGTCAGTATGGTAGAAGTGCTTTAAGAGTCACCACAAGAGTCACCAGTTCTCTGCTTCTGCTAAAACTTTAGTCTACTGTCCCTGAATGATTTACTGACATTTTGGTAAAGCGGTTTAAGGCTGTAGTTTGTAGGATGATGGGAAACAAGGCATTAAGGAAGGAATACAAACTGAATCATACTAATGCTCAGGTGTAAGACAGGGTAAGTTATACAAATGCTTAAGCTGAGTTCGGTTTTTGACTTTAATTCCTTCTCTATCTTTGTTCTTCTGTGGACTGCCTATCAGCTTCCAGTCTGTCACAGTGAAGGGGCATAATGGGCCTGAGAAGATCAACCCATCTAAAGAGGGATTTGGAACCTTTCACCTCAGAGAAATCCAGGTTGGGGAAAGCTCTGGGGTTCATAAATGCACACAAGTGCACATTTTGAAGAGGTGTTAATACCCACACTTGCTCTTGTCTGGAAAATCGCATCAAAATATAAATGAAAGAAAGGATTCCGTTTTCCTTTTCTAATCTAAAAATATATTTAAATAAAACTGGCTATACTCCAGCCAGTGATGTACTGTTGGCACACTCAACAATAAACCTAGTTTGAGTAACACTGTATGGCTTCTTATTTGATTACTTTTAACAGGAGTTCCATTGAATATTTTGGCAATCTAATCAGATGGGTTGTGATAAACTCCTTTTGAACAAAATTGGTCTCCTATTTTTTTTCAGAGAGGTAAAATCCATAAAATAAATAAAAAATGCTAAAAGCATGTGAGACCTAAAAACACCACCAGAAATATATTGTAGCCCAGAACCTACACGTGGAATGATGTTATGTTATGAAGGATTGATCTTTGTATTGCTTGAAATAATTAGCAATGATTTTTAGGTGCATCCATTGTCTGTGTCTGCATGTGTGTTTTACCATTTTCTCCAGCTTGCATGGATCTGTTTATGTTTTCTTATTTGCCAAATTATTTTTGATTGAAAGTCTTTTAAAAAATCTTAACTACAAAGCCACTACCAAATGTACCTAATGATAATGTGCTGAGCAAACTATATTCATTTACCTTTAAAATACATGCGAGTGTGAGGACTGCTTGGGATAAAGGATAAATAGTGCCATGTACTCAGTAAAACTGTGTTGTGCTGTAGGAGTTCATCCAGAAATAATTTCAAAATCTATAAAACCCTGTCAAGAAGCATCCTGCTACACACAGGGTGTATTTTCATCTCTGTTTTTATTTGATTAAAGCAGAAGAAGCTATGATACTGACATCCATTAATCACTATATACTAATTAACAAAAGTTTCTTTCATGTTCTGCTCAAAGACGCTCGAAAATGAAATCCCTTGTCATTTGCTTGGATATTCTATGCAAAGGACAAACAAATGCTAATAAGGTCTGTCCTTTTTCAAAGACAACATACTCCACAGCTCCCAACTAGGTGATGTTTGGTTGCATTAAGAGAAAATATGCTTAACTGTTGACTTACCTATTCTTAGTTGACATGTTAATATCAGCATACACCAACATGAAAATTTAAAGTGTTCACAGTTCTGAGACAAAATCATATATTTTGACAAGTTGTATCACTGTGTTAGGGATAACATAGCTGATATTGTCTGACCATCAGGCATGAGTGAATAGTCGACATATACCTAAATAAATCTGATCTCCCTGTGTCCGATGCAATAAGTTGGGAAAATGCATTTATGAAATAAGCCCTGATTTGTTGGCTGCATTTGGCAGATAGCCAAAGGCAACAAAGCAACATAAGCAAAGGTTGTAATGTTGTTTACTGAGACTGAATCAAATAAGAAATGACAAACCACACTGTCTGATTCTAAAAATTACACTGAGCATTACTGTTAGATTGTCTTTATTGTTTGTTGGAGTTCCTTCTTTGTCATTGGGACATTCTTTTTTCCTTTTTTAGCTGGGGCAGCAAAGTGGTTGTTGGTGGCCCACAGCATTTTTGTTTTTTGTTGATAATTCCAGGGAGAAGAAGGAACGATTATTGAGTCAAGTTAATAATTCAGAAACAGTGGTAGAAATACATTTGTATACAAATGACAGTGTTATTGTAGTGTAAAGTGATTCACCGGTTGTTCATGTTATAATTGCAGCTTTTCTCATGTCAAAGTTGATATATTAGTCATTTTCCTCTAAGCGTTGTGGAAACATCTTGTGTTTTTGAAAAGCTAACTGGGTTATAAGATACAATGTGAAGAACATGAGATTTAGTCCTGGCACTAACACAGTATCAGCCAAGCTTTGGTAAGAACAACAATAGCGGGGCCTCCACAATATCAAATTTTAGAATCAGGAGTTTATGAGCACAGCTTTCACTGGACAAGAGGACCTCGGGGCCTTATAGCCCGAAGAAAGGCAATTACTTGTGTTGGTATTATTGTGTGATGGATCCTATTTGTTGGTGACCTGAGAAACATGGAGTACAATATACCATGTCTGTGAAAGCTAGTGGATATACTGGTGAAGCAGTGTTTTTGTGCAATTTATATAATCATAGTGCAGTTTAGGCTAAAGAAAGAATTAAGAAGCAAAAGCTAAAACATATATGAAGCAAGGAACAATGATCTACTATGTGAAGTTGGCAGACACTATAGTATGCAATTTCAGTTTAAGTTTATCACCAGAAGACATCAACTGTGGTGCAGATTTCCTTGCACAAAACATGTAAGCAACACATAAATAACTGGCAGGAAGCTAACTTCACATCAAAAGATTAATTTTCTTCCAAGCACTGTAAAAAGAATAGGTTACAAAAATAACATGCTGAAATAATATTTGTCTTTTTATAATGTTAAAACAACTCTAGTGTGAACATTTCAACCTCTCCTGTAATAAGACCCACACTTTATTGCACAGGACTGAATTACAGTGACTTCATGACAGAGGTGATTTAGTTTTAGTAGACCTTAACAGCCTTTAATTAAATGTACCATTTTGGGCAATTAAATAATGAAAAAGGGAGAACGATAATATGTTTATGATCCCTGATATGGAGATATCAAATGGCCCAGGAAATCAATGGCCCCATTTGTTTAATAATGTTGCAGGAAGTTCAAGGTGGAGACGTTAAGCAGACGGGGGGTAATACGAAAACTGAGCCATACCTGAAACAAACGAGACACATCTTACCAGAAATCTGCCATCACTTTTCAACACACTGGATCAGGCAAGACAAGGGCAGCCCCACAGGGGGCCTGATGCTCACGCCAATCTTGAACTTTTCATTTCTCTTCATAACAAAGCAGGGAGTGTTGGTGTCATGCAGATGGTTGTTTACTGCTTTATTCCACTGTAATATATGCTACAGTACCACAGCAGTTAGCATGTAATTGTTCAGTGCACACACACACACACACCTACACACACACACACACACACACACACACCTCTCTCTCAGACAAGTACATTCTTCACTCTGTCACATGTTTTACACCACCTTTTCCCTGACCACTCCACCCGCTCTCATCCAGGGCCATCTCTGTCATTGTACAGTATATGTAATATGTCCCAACAGAGCACCTGGGGAACTGACCATGCTAACACCTGGGACACACAAACACACACACACTGATTCTCCCATCAGGTCCTGTTGGATAGAATAACACCCCGTGGAGCTGCTCCAATACCACCTGGGTCCCACTCTCTCTTGCTCTTTCTCTCTTTTCCTGCACTATCCCACTGCAACATGGTCATGTCACTGCCAATCAGGCCTTCCTGTCACTGCACTGTGGTGCGCGTGTATGTAAGGCAATTGCACTGCCTCACCCCTGGAGTGGACACAGAGAGGCAGAGAGTGATGGAGGCTGCCACCTAACAGCCTCTAATAGCGACTGACATGGCGTTGCACACAGTTACAATCCGTGTGCCGCCCAGCTGAGTTTGGGTTAGGACAGGACTGGCGAGGTGGGGAATGAAGAAGACAAGGGTTTGGATGGGTTGTATGTGGCTTAAGAAAGACAGCAACCAAGCTGAAATTGGTCTGTTTAAAAAATGCATCTTAAAAGCTCTTACTGGTTTAAATAAAGGGAACAGCCAAAAGGTACATTTTCAGTGGCATATAAATAAAATGTTAATAATAATTAAATAAACATTATCTGCAGCACACACAGCAGCATTTTACCACAGACTAGTTTCTTTTTTTCTTTTTTAATAATATCCCACAGTGATAATGTTCATCTTCAATTATACCCAGTTCTTCTATTTCTGTGGATATTTGTCCTTCACACTTGCAATAAATCTGTGTTAGAGGATTAACCCTAACCCACCCTTAATTAATCTCATCCTGTATAACTTTTTATAACATATTCAGACTTTCTCTTCTTTACTCCTCAGGATGAAACCATTTGTCCTGTACACTTCAAACAGGGGAGGGTACAAGGCTTAAGTGAGGATGACCCATGCTGCCTATCTTTCTATGCCAACTGACACTGTTTGTGACCCCTGAGCAGATGTTCCTTGTAATAATCTGCAGTTGAGAGAGGCATGCATGCCAGGTGGAGATCCTGGGGTCCACTCCCAAACGATTTCCCTGTATAAAACAAAAGGAGCTTTGAGGTATCAGCTTTCAGTGACACAAAGATCGGGGTGTAAGGGCCTGCAGAGGGGAGTACTTTTAATACAATTAGAGGTCTTTAGAGACAGGCAGCATGGGCTAAGCAGGCAAACAGGGCACTGAGTGACTGACTGACTGCTGGCCTGACTTGGCAAGACAAAGACAAGGATGTTTAGATGGGCACAAACAGGCTTTTAAACTGACACAAAGTGCAGTGTCGTGGCAGGTGTTGAGGTAAGAGGAAATAAAGAGGCGGAAATGAGAGAGCCTTTGGATGATATTCCATAATATCTGTAAAACTATCTGGATCTGGTTTTAGTTTGGGAAGCTGGAGAGAGACAGGGAAGAGAGGCAGAGGGAGCGAGTCAGTAAGTCAAAGAAAGGAGAGAGAGAGAGACTGGAGGACTGGAGCCGCTTCAACCAAAGTCCCCTAAGCAAGGGCACAGCTCCTGTTACTGCCTGCTAATGGAGTAGGGCTATTTCAGTAGCATTGATTGACTGCTTTCTTCCTCTGAGCGAGCAACTTTCTCATATCTGGGGGAAAATAGATCATAAGCACCCCAGCAGATGAGAGCGGGCTGGTGGAGGGAGGATGATGTTGGTGGCATGAACATCCTTCTGTCTTCTTCCTCATCCTCACCCTCACTCACCCTCTCCCTTTCTATGTGACTGTCTGGTCGTTTGGTGGTGGAGGTGGGGTGGACAGGCATCGGAGGTGTAAGGAAGCTGATGTGAAATTCCTCCTAAGACCTTTAGGGGGTGCAGTCATTCCACCTAGAAACAGAAACAGCCCCCCTGTGCTTTGCCATAACTGTCAAATGCAAATCCTCCCTGGTTGATTGTTTTCATTGTGGGAAGAAGGGGTAAGGCTGAGGTAACTTTGACAGATTTCCTGAATAAGAAATGGGACAGGATATGAGAATTTATCTGACAGGTATACACGCCTGATTTGATACCAATGTGGAGCTGGATTTGCAGGTCACAGCCAGTTTTGGTGCCAAATTAATGATGGGTACTAATTAATTTGACAGGCTGGGATGAGCAAGGGCAACATTACCCACTACTGATGAAAGCATGGCCTCTGTCTCGATTAGAGTTCCTCTCAAAATGAACAAGTAGCTGACATTCATAATTTGCGGTGTACTAAAACAAGTCAATCTTCAACTGGCTTTAAATCCCACCAGCCATTTCTTTCTTTTGAAAATAGGCACAGGTGATATCAAATAAGCATTTATATCGTTGTAAATCATGTGTACCCACCCACACACACACACACACACACACACAGACAGAGATAGATAGATAGATAGATAGATAGATAGATAGATAGATAGATAGATAGATAGATTGTCCCTAAAAACATGTACAATCACTTAAATTATATCCATTAAAAGAAAGAAGAATCAAACTTTAAATTGGTCATTACACAAAAATAAACACACAAGCCCCAACAATAACTAATGCTTTTAAACATCTGCTAATCTGCTTTCACTGGCTCTCCAAGCCTGAGGCATGGAACTGAATGTGTGCTTGTGTGTGGGGAGATCTGTGGTGAATGCCTAATTATCTGATTATATATGTTTATTCTAATTCATTCCTCTAGAGGACTGCACAAAATACAAAGAAACCAGGCACCAGCCACAACCAGTTAAAAGTGGCATGAGGACCTCCTCTTACCTCTTCACACACTGTTTAGCTTTCCACATAACATCTGCTTGCCCATTCATAATCTGTCATTTAAGTCATAATACATGTATCTGTTTCATCCGCAAACTACTCCCACCACAGTCTGTGCAGATGATCTGACCCTTAGCGACGTTTAATAAAGAAATTGAGGATCCTTTTTTAATACAATGAGTAATTATTATACATTTATTGGTCAAATTCTTTTAAAATGTATATGACAAGACATGTATCCAATGTGCATTAAAAGTAAGGCTTGTGAAAGGACAAATACATATTCAGACATAGAAGACTAAGTCAGTTATCATGTCTTTTTTATCATCAAGTTTTTATTTGAAAAAAAAAGAAAAAACAATCAGTATTCTGAAAAACAAAAACTGGGATGTGATTAGCTTTCAATAATATAAGGTGAAGAAAAGGAAAAAATAAACTCTAGAGAAAGCTTTCTGTGTATGGTGGACTGTATAAAAATGTGACTGAAAAGCCATCAAGAACATTTCCCTGAAGTTGAAATTGTATTTTTATAAGCCCAGACAACCACAGCAAATAGCTGTGGTGATTTTGATAAACCAGTTAGCAAGTGTGGATCAAGCCATTCAAGATTTCAAAGGTGTAGCTTTGAATTTAGGCCTTTACCCCATCAGAAAACTTTCCTCTTTATTTTCCAATGCACTTTTTTACTATTAGGCATTACTGTTTAAAAAAATGTACATTTCTCTTTCAATGGTTGTGGCATTAAAATATGGGCCCCCTCTGAATATGTGGTGTTCTTATCCTGCACTTGAGAGGGACGTGCTTAATAGGCTTCAACTACTATTGCCTTTGATCAAGTTTAAAGAGGAGCAAAAAGGGCTCTGTAGCTAATGCTGATCCCCATGGCTTTCTTCACACCCTGTGTGCTCTTGCTCCTGTACATTCATGCACACACAAATGCACCCCACCCCATGCCTCGCACAGGAGTACTGTCTCCCACACACATATAACCCCACCAACCATGAGGCTACAAATAGCAAACCAAGGTGACTCTATCGATCTCCAAACAACAGCAAGAGACACACATAGGAAGAGAGAGAGACTGTGAAAGCATGTTTCTAAATGGACAGTTGGTTCAGGTTTTTGTTTTCTGTTCAATACTATCAATATAACCTTGTGATAAAGCATTTTTTTAACTTTAAAACTTTAAGTTTTGTGTGTGTGTGTGTGTGTATATATATATATATATATATATATATATGTGTGTGTGTGTGTGTGTGTGTATGTATATGTATATATATATATATATATATATATATATATATATGTGTGTGTGTGTGTGTGTGTGTATGTATATGTGTGTGTGTGTGTGTGTGTGTGTATATATGTGTATATATATTAATGTGTGTATACTTAATGGAGTCTCTGTAGCATAAGCAATTTCCAGGGATTAATAAAGTATTCTGATAACTGCAGTTTGTTCTTTACATAGTAAAATATAGATATATATAGATTTCTATAGTTAATACCGAGTTAATAGCACAGGTAATGTTGCAGTTTATTATTTACACAGAGGGTATATGTGACTGCCACATAGATATGCATGAATGAGAATGTGGAAAATGAAACTGGATGTGAATAAATATAATATAGTATATAGATATATGTATATATGTTGTAAATAAATTAAGTGGACAAACTGATGTTATGAAAAAAATCTGTAGGGAGATCCAGCAGATAGATTAAAAATGAAAGTATTTTCACAGTGTAGAATTACTGTTTAATAACTATGCATATTCTGATTTTTGATCTTAGTCACTCCTGCCTATTATATTGTACTGTATGGCTCCTCCCATTAAGAACTGGACTTTCACACACTGCAAAGCTGAAGTTTCCACAGAGAAGGTACGTTGCTAATGTAGGTACAACAACACTTACCACTTACACTTACTTCAATGCATTGCGCAGTACGGAGTTTTCTGTTGAAATTAAATATAATATCACACTCTTGTGCAGCATTTGGCTGCAACAGCCACAGTTGCACCCACAGTGTGTCCTTCCATCGTTTTGCAGCTCAAACACAGAGGAGGATTGCCTGGATCCAAGCAGTGAAGCATCAGAACCCAGACAGATCTTTCTGGGCTCCTGTGAAACGTGTGGTGTTATGCAAGCTCCTTTTGTGTATCATAACATAAAGTATTCACTTTGCGACTCCGTGCATTCATTGTTTACATTTCTGGACTATCAGTGGCATCTTTTCAGCATGGCTGCACCATAAATCATTTGATTGCTTGTGTTTAAAGGCAGTTCCTCCATATCCATAGAGAAATATTGTCAGTTAAAGACTTTTAAATTATAAACCATATACTTCTAAGGCCCAGTAACTGGTTTGCTGTTTAAAAAAAAGGTAATGATTGTAATGTGTATTTATAGCTGAAACAGACTATATTGGATATATTGGTGTGTAATGAACTTTTTATGTTGGGCAGTAATAATAAAATTTACATGTAGCAGATAATTTTATTCATTGGCAGCTCAAATTCAGAAATGTTTATTGTGTAGTAAGTTGTGTAAATGTTAGCCAGGCTATATTGATCAGATGAGGTCACGTCCTGCACAACAGTTACTGTTGTGCATCTGATTAAATACAGTGATGTGTGTAGTTAACACAATAAAAACACATCATTACATCTTTAATAGTTCCATCCGCTTCTCTCCCAGAAGCCACGCCTCCTTACAAAATGCGTGACATAC
>VUQH01011269.1:7068-21670 GCA_015106775.1 Etroplus canarensis
TATATACCACACACACACACACACACCCACACCCACACACACACACACACACACACACACACACACACACACACACACACACACACACACACACACACACACACACAGGTGTCATTATTCAGGCTGGTTGCTGCAACCCTGATTTGTATTCAGCAGTTGCTGTGGTGGACTTGAGTTATGAGCTCCCCCGCACTGCCTTGTGTTGTATTAACCAGGGCGAAAGAAAAAGATGAAGGCTAAGCTCCAGTCCTCTTGCACAGATCTAGTAGAATATTTCATCTAGCTTGTTGGGATTGTCTGCTCGGTTGGCTCACTCAGGAAACATGCATTGTTTGAGAGGGCTCATATATCATTGTGTTTATCTGGTTATGGGCTGTCAGTCGCAGAGGGAGAATAAAAATGAAAACATACAGAAATTAAAGCTTGTACTACAAGACCATGGGGATGGTGCGAAGATGACAGCAGAAAGAAGAAGGGGGACTAAAGGATGATAAAAAGGGGCTGAGGAAATTGGAGGAGAGCAGGAGGGTATGGAGAGGACATAAATCACTGTGTACATCACCTGTCATTACCCATGAACCTTTCTGATTTCCTCTGGGTGAGACACAGAGCTAGTGAGCTGAAGAGGGAACATGAAAGGAAGGCAGTAGGTTGAATAGATAAAGCGAGGAGGAGGGTGAAACACTGAAGAAAATGAGCATCTGAAGAACTGTAAGCAAAACTGTGTCACTGAAACTGTGGCATTTTCTATTTTGTGGCCACATATGTCAATAAGAAGCCCGTTCTCTATCCCAGCCAGGCAGGCAAACAATAACCATTTGTCAACGTCACTGGTGTCTCAGAGATATGCCCAAGGTGGTTTAACGTCAGTTCCTTGACACACCAGTGGCAGAAGTGGTGAGACAGGTCTCACTCACATCTTGTCACACACTAGATAGGCATCATTTCTGAGCACGTGGGGTAAATGTCATGTATAAATGGAAACCTCTAAGGCTGAAAAAGTTAGCCAACGTGGAGGTGCCAGATACTGCAGTTCCTAGAGTGTCCACTTTCCTAGCATACTAGAAATAAAAATTGTATTTACAGTGGAAAAAAAAGGCTTGATTCTGTTTGGAGGAGAAGTGGGTGAATTTTATTTGTGAAATTTGCATTTGGATGTTGTTATGGCCTAACGCGTGGCTGCTTTGATTGACATATGTGCAGACACAGACAGCAGTAGTCCATAGATGTCTTCTAGGCCTCATCTCCACTAATTTGAGCCCCTGAACTGGACCTCTGCATCATGTTTATGCTGCTGGTACCTTTTAGAAAGGAATTAATGACAAATAATGTGGCTTGCTGTGTGGTATAACCTACCCAAAAAGTTTGTGCTACAGTTTTGGTGAGTGAAATCCTAGAATTTTATTAGTCTGTGACTTAGCAGATTATTAGATATCTTTGTCTGTGCGTTGCACCCATATAGTTTACGGATGCAGACTCCAAACCAGCCCAAAACCATTCTATCTTTTATACACAGTATAGAAGTGAAGAGGTGTACTTGAACCCAAGCCTTATCTTTTTCCAAACCTCGTCAAGTAATTTTAAGATTTCCCTGCTCCTGTTTACTTAAGCAATTGCAAGTAAATGTGCAAAACAAAAAACTCTCTTATGGGACACCAACCGAGGTTATTATAGTAAACGAAAACTAAACTAAAAGCTAAAACTACCTCAGAGGAGTAATTTTATTTAACTGAAATAAAATTAATGCTAGACTTTTGGGGAAAATTAAAACTAGCTAAAACGATATTGTGGGCTTAGGAAACTAACTAACATGAAATTAAAATATACAGGAAATGTCCTTCATTCTAGTCTTTGTCAGCTGGATTTAATTTGGTCAGTCAGTCTGTCTGATGAGACTTTGGTGCATCTGTTTATTGAGACTCAGGATGTCTACATGATTGTGACTCATCTGCCTTCACAAAGTGTTGTTTGTTTTGTAATTTCTGATCTAAACATCTTAAATGTTTCCCTGACAAACATCACCCATATTGTAATGATTAAGAAACTAAAACGAACACCGAAACTAATAAAAACTAAACAAACAACATTTTCAAACAATAAAAACTAAACTGAAACGAATAACTCCACTCTGGAAACTAACAAAAATAAACTGAATTCAAAACGACATAAAAATAAAAACTAATTAGAAAATACAAAACTATAATAACTCTTAACACCAACTGTGCTCTACCGATGAACAAATTAAGCAATATATTTTTATTCAAGAGAAAGAGCTTTGGAAAAAAAAAAAAAAGAAAATAATTTTGGTAAGCTTTAACCTTGATAAACTTAGGTAAGGTAAGGCTAAAATTTTAGGTGGTGTCAAGTACAAATTGAAATTTCACTCACAGCATAAAGTTTTAGTGAGTGCCAGTAACTGAATATTCCCTGGTTTTTGCCTATCACTGGTCACTTAATCCTCTGGTTCGTAATCATGCGGGCGAGTCCATGTGCGGGTAGAGGCTGCAGCCCCCGTGCATGAAAGCAAGAGTTCGGTCCCTTGATGAGGACTCGCCAGCACATGCGTCGACTCCAGAGGGTTATTAAACAATTACTACTCAGCTACCAGCAGTCCATTGGAAAACTGAAAATTCAAACTGCTGGCCCTAATACCAGAAATAAATGTAAATGTTTATTTAGAACTTGTCTGCATTTAGCCTCAACAGAACTAATTTACCGATCATGACTCCTTGATGGTTCACATGTCTTCTTAACTTGTTGGTGTCTCCAATCCTTTATTCAGCTGAGAGAAATCCTGTATTTACTGCACTTCTTAATGCTGCAGGTGTAAACCTGAGCTGAGGTGACTGATTGCACTTAGGACCCTCTGCAGGGAAAAAACACAGAGCCAAACATAGCTCCCGCAGCACCCACTGTGCTTAAAAATAGAAACCGTCACTCTTTTTGCAATTATCCCTCTCTCCCTCCTGTTCGTTCGCTCTCAGCCTGATAAGGGGATTGTGCATATATTTCTTGAAGGCGTGTGAGCGGTTTTTTTGCTGCTTGCCGTTTCAACTTAAAAGCTCTTTATGAGTCAAATGGAAAGCTCTGTAAACACACATACAGCTATGGATGCCTCACAGCACAGTCACAGTTGACCCGCTGTTCACCACATTCATCTACAGACTCCAGACGAGATAATAAATCTATTTGTTTCCAATTGGTGCGTGGGAGTGAGCGCAGGAGTCCCCTGGTTGACCCTGGAAAATTAAAGGCTAAGGAGCAACGCAAAGACCTCCAGACAAAACCACTCTGAGAGAAGACAAATGTAAAGCATACTGCAATGGTCATGTCCAGCGAGGAGTCACAGAGACAGATGCCAATGGACTGACAAAACCCCAAATGCACAGAAGCTAAAACCTTGGAAAAACCCAACATTACATGAGCTTGCCGAAGTTAGTGAGGTGACATCATGCTTTGGAAATAGCATGTAAAAGTGGGTTTTTCATGCACCTAAATGAGATAAGAGGTCCTAGCACTGCAGGATATTCGAGGCCATACTCTCTAAATGGTAAGTAGTCTCATTTAGTGTGATTGATGAGTTAATAAGAGACCTACAGCTTTCAAGAAGACTCATCTCTGAGCAGGACAAGAGAGGACATTCATGACGCCTTCGAGTCTGAGTCCTTTTTCAGACCTGAGATCTCTTTGATTGGATGGTTTGATCTAAGCAAAACTTTAACAATAAACATTACTGCATCGGTATCCATAGTCTTCCACTGAAGGTTATATGACTATTTTGGTTAAAGTTAATTCTCTTGCTATAAGTATAAAGGCAGAGTGTCAAGCTTGATTAACTTAGCACTAAGACCGGCGATAGAAAAACAGCCAACCTGGCTCTATGCTCCATCAGTACCTTTAAAAGCTCACTAATGTACACAGAATTTTATTTTATTAAACTGCACTAAAAATCAAAGCATGAAAATTATAAGATGTGGCTTTATGTTGTGTGTTTGACCCCCACAACAGCTTGCGTATGCTATACTAAGATATGCTAACCACCTTTAAACCATACATGACCTTGCATGTAGAATGACCCTTTCCACCTAACTGTCCCAAAGAAAAAAGTCATTCTTCTTACCCGGAAAGATAGCCTGGTGTTGCGATCCCTAGCTACAGACGTATGAAAAAGAAAGTCCCGTGAAAATTTTTACGAACTCCTTTATTTCTTCCACTGGAGTTAAAACGGTAAGTAGCAGCCAGGTGCTGATAATCCAATTCCCTTGAGGTGTGAGCACCTCTATAAAAGCAGAAGGTTTGGCAGTTTGCTGGTCAGGTGTGTGTCAACGCAATGCCACAATCTTCCCGGGAGTTAATGTCCCAGCAACTTCACTCCAAGATCAGACCAAGCAATGCCCAAAGGAACTGCAAAAACCCAAGAACCACATCTCAGACTCTACAGGCCTCACTTGACATGTTAAATGTTAACGTTCATGACCGTACAATTAGAAAAAGATTAAAAAAAGACTAAACATGGTATGGGTTGTTCATAAGGGTTGCCAGTAGAAAGCTTCTTCTCTCTATACAGAACAGCATGGCTTAGGTTTGCAGAACTGGATCTGAAGAAACCACAGGACTGCTGGAAAAATAAAAGTAGAGATGTTTGGCCATAATGCACACATCTGGTGAAAACCAAACACAGCATATTAGTACAAATGTCTCCAGTTGTCAAGCACAATGGTGGAGAGTTGATGATTTGGACTTGTTTTGCAGCCACAGGACCTGAGCACCTTACAGTCATTGAGCATGAAATATGAATTGCTCTGTATACCACAGTATTCTAGAGTCAGATTTGAGGCCATCTGTCCAACAGATAAAGCTTAACTGAAATTTGGTCATGCAACAGGAAAATGATCTCAAGCGTATCAGTAAATCTACAACAGAATGGCTAAAAAAGAAAGGAATCAAGGTGTTGCAATGGCCCAGTCAACGTCCAGACCTCAAATAGATTGAAGTACAGTGGTGAGACCTTAAGAGATCTTTGCATAAAGAAATGCCTGCAAACCTCAATGACCTGAAGCAAAATTGTAGCCACAAGTCCTCCACAACAATGAGGAACTGATAAAAGTCATACAGAAAATTGTTACTTCAAATTATTGCTGCTAAGGGTTGTTCAACTAGCTACTGAATCTTGGGTTGTACTTAAATTTTCACAGGGCTGCATAGAGGCCTGTGAATATTTTCTTGTTCACGTGACTGTAGCTTCCCTGGCTCTTGCCGAGAGGTCCCAAGGTGTTCCCAGGACTGAAGGGATTTTTATCAGCATGAAAATATCATTTCAGCTGTGAATATCTTCATTCTTATTCTTTCTATCAGCACCACCCAGAGATAATTTCTGTAGGTATAAAAATATAGAGCAATTGAAGATGGGTTCTGGGATTATAATATTTTTTAACATGTAGGATTAGAGTTGTGAAGGGGTTCATTTTCACCCAAAACATGATCTTTTCTTTTAGTAAAAGATGCTGATCTATTGCACATTTTTGTGGCTTTTATGTGAGTTTGCCCACTTTAAAAAAGAACAGAGTTCTGTCACAGTCAGTGGCTTCAAGTGTTGATTTATCTGTTCTAATCTTTTTCCTTGAAATGGAAGGAACCTTCAGTTTGCTTGCTAAAGGATAGACCACAAGATAAGGGAACCACAGTCTCAGATAAGGCTTTGTGAGGCCAGAATCTTCACCACAAAACTTCTGCTGAGATAAAGACGTCTGGTTCCCACAGAAAATAAATTGCTTCACGTTTAGCAGCTGTTCAAACTCCCAACCTCCTCGGCCTTTTCTCAATTGCAGTAATGCCACAAAATCCAAATGTCAAGGTCTGGTTTGACTCAGTGAACCAAAATCTGTATCTGCATTTGTCTTTCCTTTTGAACTAAAATGCAATTTATGTCATTTTTGGCACTTATCTGCTTCTGGAAGTTAAAGGGGTTCTCTTTGCCTTTAAACAATCACCCCTTGTTTTGCTCTACATGGATCATTAGTCAATTATAGCTGATTAATTGCATTTGAGTTAGCCAGTAACAGAGACAGAGGAAAACGACTGTAGAAGCTGTTTAACAATGGAAACTATAAACTCATAGCTGTGTCTGAAGTCCACCGAGGAATTTGCGAGAGCAATCCGGTATACTTTGAATAAACTTATCGTCACCATAAAGTGTGCTGCTGAGAGGTGAGAAGTGGAGTTTAGATGGCATAAAACATCCTGTGAGTTGCGAGGCGCAAGTGAGAAGACCGACATGTTCATTTAACCGCGTGTCATCCAAATCACACCGGTCGCATTAAGCTGGAACAGATGCAGCCTGTTTTCAGTGTACACACATGCAACACACATAAATGTACCAGCAAGGACAGCTTTAGCGTTCATCAGCAATGTAAGCGTGTGTGTGTGAGAAAGATATGCAGAGAATGAGTGTTGCATGTGTGTGTTATCTTGTGCGAGTGACTTCTTGGCCATTGAGAACAACAACTCATTCTGCTAGCCATGAGCCTTCATTAAAGTCTTAGAAACACTCTCTCTTGCTCGTCACTCTTCCTCAGTGAAATCCCATTATGCACGGCCGATGAGCTAAGCCTCCCTTTTCGTAAACAAGTCAAAACCATTCTGACTGAATAGGTCTGAAAACACTTTTTAAATGTGTGTGAAAAGGCGACAGCACGTTTGAGTAAACCTCCTCCCAAATGTTGAAGCACAAAAAAAGGCCGAGGCTGGCACTGGAGTGGCGCCTTCTGCTTGGCGCCCATTTTTAGCTTCTAAGTGTGGAGCATCTTCGCCTGTACGAGCAGGGCTGTTTCCGAGGTGACACGTGTGGAACAAACACTTTAAGTGTTTTACAGTCTTCCTTATAAAGCTAGGCTTTAACTTGTGAAGTCCCTAAGTGAAAAATGGATCCGGGTTCTTATGGGTTAAATGGGATGGCATTGGGGGGGGGGGGACCAGTTAGAAAGGGCCCGTGAGAAGTCAGAAAATTTGATAAAAAAAAACTAACACCAAATTGGTTGTAAATTCAGTAAGCCATAATGTTTTAACTATGAGCATACTTCCTCCATAAACATGCTGATTACTAAGATCATTTCTTTATTCTACTGAGTTTTAGAAGTAAAGAGTAATGCGTCACACAGCCTTTGTTTCACGTTCACCTTAAAGGAGTGAAGTAATGGTGGGTAGTTGACCAAACCACTAAGCGGCATGTGAGGGGGAGTCCATTTTTTAAAACTTATGTAGCGTTAAATCTGTATTTAACACTTTTAATGCATATTATTAAATTATGTAACACTATATAGTTATATATTTACAATGGGAGGAGTTCAGTGAGACCATGGAGAAAGACTTTCAGTTGGTCTCAAGGTGTTTCTGGCAAACCATCAGGCATGGGGACAAGAAGAAAACTCTGAAATACTTGAACTCTTCCACTTGAGGAAACAACTCATTTCTAACCTGGAGTGGGCACTCCATCGTCCCACCCTATTCTGGCTGAGAACCATGGCCTTGGAGGTGCTAATTCCTCAGCTCGCCCTTCATCACAGTATATCTGTAGTGGTGAGAGTTGAATATGACAGGAAAGCTTTTGCTTTGCCGGTAAACCTACATTCCTATCTTCACCTGTGGTCACGAGCTCTGGGTAGTGACCGAAAGAATGAGATTTTTGATACAAGCAGCGGAAATGAGCTTTCTCTGAAGGGTGTCTGCACTCTCCCTTAGAGATAGGGTGAAGCTTTGGTCATTCAGGAGGGGCTCAGAGTACAGCCGCCACTCCTCCACATCGAAAGGAGCCAACTCAAGGTGGTTCGTGCATCTGACCAGGATGCTTCCTGGGTGCCTCCTAGGTGAGGAGTTTCAGGCATGTCCTTCTGGGAAGAGGCCTCAGGGCAAACCCAGGACATGCTGGAGAAATTATATCACTCAGCTGGCTTGTTGTAAGGAGTGGTTATTTGAGTTAGTGTTGCTTTTCTGTTTACGCGAAGCAGTCTGGCCATTCTCCTCTGACCTTTGGCAAGGCATTTCCCACAGACAACTGCTCCTCGCTGGATGTCTCTTTTTCAGACCATTCCATGTAAACCCTAGAAATGGTTGTGTGGGAAAATCCCAGTAGATCATCAGTTTCTGAGATACTCAGACCAATCTGGCACCAACAACCATGCCATGTTCAAGTCACTTACGCTGATGCTCGGTTTGAACTTCAGCAAGTTGTCCTGTCTACATGCCTAAATACGCTGAGTTGCTGCCATATGATTGGCTGATAAGAGCTTTGCAATTATCAGTTGAACAGGTATACCCACTGAAGTGGCCAGTGAGTGTATAAAGCATCAAAGTTGAATGTATGATAAACTGTTCCAACATTTTTCCATATCTGCATGACTAACAGCAGTTTCATTCTCATTTCCCCCACATGTCTAGAGACAGCAGGATGCACGTCATCATATGTGACGCCGTAATTCATCCATTTTTCCAGGGAAAACGAAATCATTCTGAGCCTCCAAAAGCTACGCTGAAGCTTTCTTCAAATATTAGATTTAATCTCTGAAAAAAAATCAAGAGATTTAGCTGACATAAGTACTGCAAGAATTTTATTGTGGTACCAGTGACATTTTGCTAAATTATCCTGATGCTGTTTGAAACTGAATCCAAATTTCTGTCTTAGATTTCTAACACTACACAAAACATTCATCAGTCAGTAATTACAGCAGCTTACAAAACAGATTTACTTTATCTACACAAGCAGAAAAATCTAAAGGTAAGGGCCCCTTTGATGGATGGTAATTTGAATTAAGCCAATTCAGTTAATTTTAAAATTAATCTCTGAGCTAGGAAAGACCAAAGACTGTATACACAGGACAGCCACTGGGCAGGACCTGCTTTGATGAAACTGTCACAAGCTTTAAATTAAAGACTGGACGCAGTAAAAATGTTGGAAAACGAAGCTTAATGAAAGCATAAAAGACGAGTTTGTTCTCATTTCAAACTGGAGGGCATTAAACCACGAAGTCTAAAAACAAGACCAGACCTGAAATGATGAACTCTGAACTGCAGTCTCATGCACACACACGCACACACACGCACACACATGCACGCACGCACGCACACACACACACACACACACACACACACACACACACACACACACACCTGCATTTGTTCTGATGTTTTGAACACTTTCATACTACAGACAGAGAGATCACTCTATTAGACTGATGCTACAAGAGATTTTAGTAGCAACATGGTCATTGACTAATGATCAAAATATACTAACACAAAACTCCAGTGATGCAACTTTAACACAGAATGTCGACACTGCTTTTCTGGAATCCTCCTCTATGTAAAATATTTAACATGTTGCTCCAAATTAAAGCCGCATTAGTTCATGTTTTTTGACTAACTGCTGTTTTATAATAAAAGAATGCAACATAATCATTTGTTTGAAGTTGTGTTTTTTGGCAACAGTAATTTCCTCTGCCTTTAGGATGTTCGCAAGCTCCTCTCCAACTTTGTTTGTGTGCTGCTTGGCGCTTGGGCAAGTTTACAGCTCGATGCTGCCTCGGGAAACTGTTCAAGTGGATTTTCCACGTTAGACAATTATAAGCGCTTAAAAGGTTCCCTGAAGCTAAGAAGTACTGCAGAGTGCAGGTCCTGTTTGTAGCTACTGGGGACCTGTGTGGCACAAAGCAAGCCATTTTAGCCACTGGTCACGCAGGATTGTAGAATAGTGCAGCTTTACTTATGCAAATGAACATGAAAGAAATTAAGTTTTGTAAGGAGTCTAAAACTGCTGCCAGCAATGGCTCAAAAAACACAATTTGTAGCAGCTTAAACTTGCAGAGTGGGAATTTTATCTCCCCCTTCTGGCAGCAAGAGTCATACATACCTGCTTATGGCCAGGAAAAGCCACATAAATGTTAATCCATAACAGTCTCCACTGTCGGTGTTCTGTTTTCAACCCTTCAGGTAACACAGGTGTTTCGATGAAACATGCTCACTGGTCACTTCACTGGGTAATCCTGCTCAAATGGCTCATTGATGCAAATATCTACAATACTGAGCCAAGATCCTTTTTTGGGGGGGCAGGGATGTTTCTGGCATTTTTGTTCTAAAATAGAAAATTTGATCAGAAAAGAAGGGAGACAGGGGGACTGATTGAAAGTTCCACCCCCTTTGACCCACCCCTGGTATTGGTTGATTCTAGTTGGCAAGGGCTTGCATGTGCTTTCACTTCACTTCGGATTTCATTATTGTTCTCCCCAAGAAAGCAACCCCAGTGGTCATTTGTGCAAGCTGCCATTACGACCTATGGTTACGTTTTAATGAGGGTTAGCAGAGAAAGTGCATAGCAAACATGTGCTTGCTTTGTCACCTTTAGATGGACAAAGTTTAGCAATCTAGTGAGCTAGAAAAAAATAGAGCCTTCTAACATGTGTTTACTATTGTAAATGGTGAATTTTAACCCAAACCACAAAGTTTCCAGGCAGTTTTAGTGTCTAAATCTAACCAAGCAGTGACAGAAAACAAAATGGAACTGTATGAAAATGGACCAAAAGCAAATACTGTGCATACAGTTTCTCTTTGTATGTATAGGACCTGATAACTAGCTGTAGATCAGTTAGTATCCCTGCCTAAAACTATTCAGGAAATGGCTTTCAGTGGCTAAAAAACGCCCTGCAACATTTAGGGCCAGAAAACGCAGACTAACCACAATTGTATGTTGCCGAAACTGTCCCTTCCTTAAGGACAAGAAAACAAAAATCCCATCTGATAAAGGGCGTGAGAGGACAGGCTAAAGGAAGAAGGTAATGATCAGCTTTCATCTCCGACCATCACTTTGGCGCCACTTTGCTACAACAAGTTAAAACATGATGTTACAGGTGAAAACCTGCACTACTAAAACAGGCTGACGCTAAAAGGCAGTAATACCCGTGAGAAAAAACTCAAATGTCACAGAAAGGAAGGAAACAGTGATGAAACACAAGGCTTTGCGCTCTCTTCTAGGGCCTAGACTGTACTGAAGTATAGAATAAAGTTATATCTTTCTTGAAATATCAGTATCTCCCTATTTTTGTCTCATAAGGGAAGAAATACAGGCTCTAAGAGATAAGGAGAGAAACTGACAGAAAGGGAAAATATATGAACTATGAATATTACACGAGATGTATCTGTGTGTATTATGCGTGACTGCATGTATAGCAGAGGCGAGCGTTGAGATACACACAAAGAAACACCACCAGGATGTTACAGATCAGGGCTGAAGGAAGAGATGGGGCGAGGGATAGATAGTGGAGATGAAGAGTCATCTTCTCTT
Organism: Etroplus canarensis; assembly: GCA_015106775.1. Lineage (NCBI taxonomy): Eukaryota > Metazoa > Chordata > Actinopteri > Cichliformes > Cichlidae > Etroplus > Etroplus canarensis. Next base: position 18,395 of record VUQH01011269.1, read on the forward strand.
TATCCAACTGTGTGTTGCCTGAGCTCCTCTGCAGGGAGTCCATGACTTTGACAGTGGTGCACAGTAAATGGGATCTTCAAAGGAGGACTGAGAAGAAAGCGTCTTAGCCCCGCTTACAGAAATCAAAAGGCTTACCGAGCAGGATAATGGAATATGGAATATCATGCCCCGCACAAGACAGTTGTAATAAGAATGGGAGGGAAATGCTTGTTCTTGATTTTATACAACGCGCTCCTCACTTCTTCTGTCCCCATTAAATCCTCTGCTAGAGTAACCTTCTTTCTATTCTCCCTCCCTAATTCTGTCATCAGTTTTCCTTCATCTCTCTCTCCTTTATCAGCCACGAAGCCACATTCTTTTGCCCTTTTTCATAGTCAAGGGTAAATATCTGTCATTTTGAATGGTAGAAGATAAACAACTTGACAACAATCGAAGGTCAAGAAGACAACCACACAGAGCGGAGGAAGCAGAGAGACGTGAAAAGGAACTAAAACACCAGAGGAGCGGTGTGGTTCAAGGATACGTACTGATACTGCATGTTTACAATACTGTTAATTCATTCAGTGGATCGTAGTGAAGATGCACTCGGTCTACCCTGTGATAAAAGCCAGCTGTGAGGTTCTCCCAGCAGGCAGATATTAGAAAGTAATATGAAACTTCTGGAAGCCTATCAGCTGCCTCAGATGATTTAAAATCTGTAAATTGCCAGAGAGTGAAGGGGTGACAGTCAGTTTGTGTGTGTGTGTGTGTGTGTGCGTGTGTGTGTGTGTGATTTTATGGTGAGCTGACTTCATCCGCTGTAGCCACTCCCATAAAGCTAACATCAGTGGATGTACAGGAATCCTGCTGGACACCATACAAATGACTTTCTGATGTATGGTCTGTCAAGGATGACAAAGTCAAGACAGAATACCTGAATGAATATCTATCATAGGCATACAGCCGTGTAAAAAATAAAGTTTAAATAAAGTGCACCTCCAGTTTCTTGTGATGCTTGTAGAACCATCTTTAGCAGCAATAATTTGAAATAATGGTTTTCTGTTTGACTTTATCAACCTCTCACATTGTTGAGGAGGAAATTTGGCCCGCTTTTTTTCACAACAATGTTTCTGTTCATTGAGGTTTGTGGGTATTCATCCATGCACAGCTCTCTTAAGTTCCCTGCACAGCATTTCAGTCAGGTTGAGGTCTAGGCTAAACAGGCCATTGCAAGATCTTGATTCTTCTCTTTTTCAGTCTTTTTTTTACTGGTGTGCTTGGGATCACCGTCTTACTGCACGACCCAATTTCAGCAAAGCTGAGAATACTTTGGTATACAGAGGAGTTTGTGGTCAGCTTGGAGAGTGCTGCAAAACAAGCCCAAATCATCACCCCTCCACCACCGTGCTTGACAGTTGGTATGAGGCGTTTGTGCTAATATGCTGTGTTTGTTTTTTTAATCAAACACAGTACTGTGCATTATGCCCACGCATCTCCACATTGGTTTCATCTCTTCAAAGAACATTGTTCAATAAGGCTTGTGGTTTGTCCAAAAGCAGCTTTGCAAACCTACCTGCCATGTTCTTTTTTAGGGAGAAGAGGTAATTTTACTTTTTTTTTTTCAGATTTTTTATCGGATTTTGGGGTGAATTTACTGGGCTGTCCACTCCTGGGAGGACTATGGCACTGTGTTAAACCAATTTTCCCTATTAATGACAAAAAGCAAGATAAAGCACGGTGTACTGTGTGGTCGACTTATTGCTACCCTATGAGTGTGCAGTGTCCATCACTTTCTAAATCATGTGAGCCTCTTGCTCTTTGTGTCAAAACACTAACATGGGGACGACAAAACTGCTCAGCTTGAGGCTACATGAACCTACGGATGACATCACGGTGGTTCTGTCTATCTTTTCTACACACTCTATGATACCTAGATTGATTATGTCATCTAGTCAGAAATGCTTACCAAAGTTTGGCTAGTAGCCAGCAATAGCCTTTGGGAAGTATGACATGAAGAACAAAACACTCCTGTGGATGACCTTGACTAAAAGTACAGAAAAATCCCGGCAGTCTAGGTGTGACATCCAGTCGTTTCTCAGTCTGTCAGGCGCTAAAGTTCCAAATAGAAACAACCTCTCAGCTGTTAGAAAGATGTGAGGTGGGGCTCTGGTTTGGAAAGCGTCCAAAACCACGGAGACGAAACATATTTAGCCAAGTTCATCTCCTGCACGTTTTCCTTCTGTGCCTACAACCAAGATCCCAACAATATGTGATGCAATGCTCCCCTTCCCCTTCTTTCTTGCTAATTCAGGCTTTAGTCGTTTCCTTGTGTAGCAAAGAGCACTCACCTCGGAAGCCTCACTTTGATGTGCTCTAGAAAATTGTGGGTTTGTTTGCCGGATGAGTGCCCATGCATAAGCAAATCGGCTGGAATGTAGGAATGCATTCACAACCCCAGTTTTCTGAATAAACCCCCCATGAATGCGGCGGGGAATACAAGAGAACAGAAGACGATAACCACACACGCCCACAAAGGCACTGACCACCCTGAGAGATGTGTATGCATGTACAAGCAATAAACCACCACACACAGTTTGGTCAAACTAGCCAACAGAACAAGCATGAGGACACTTGGGTGCATATACTTCTTGAGACTGACATGTCTATCACTGTGAGCTAACTGCCCTCACAAAGTCTTTTGTTTGCATTGTAATATAGCTATTCTGTACTTCCTAAGCCATATCCCTAACGGATAATCTCCACATTTTAAAACTTACTATGTTTTACTTAGTTCAGAGACCAATTTCAACTGTGTTGGTGAAATTTAAAATGCGTTGGTTTGTATTCCCAGCAAACGAGGTTGAAACCACAACTTCACCTACGGGGTCAAAACTGGTCACAGTGCAACCACAAAAACAGAGCTGTAGACGGTTGGATGTTAACGTAATTTCCATGTTAAAAAAAAGAGGTCAGGTCAGGCTGTCTCTGAGGGCCCCATCACACCATGATAATTTAACAAGCTTATACTGACACAATCAAATTCCTCTAAAAACGCTGGCATACGCAGAACAATGATGTTAAATGGATGTATACAGAACATATATGCTAGCGTACTTCCGGCATTCACTGGGAACACATACTTCTACAAACTGCAATATGCGTTGGAGGTATGTTTGATATACGTTACACATATGTTAAAAACATGTTATAGGTTATTAATACCTTTTGGTTACGCTAGACATTATCTCCACAAACCAGCCACAGGGGCCCACAAGCCAGTGTAGTCCTAGTGCCGGT
>VUQH01011272.1:4005-18671 GCA_015106775.1 Etroplus canarensis
TTCTCATAATTTTTTTTTTTTTTTTTTTTTGGTAGCCAAGTTTTGCTTAAAGACCTTAGACTTGCCTTGTTCTTAAATCTGAATCTTGATCTGAAATATAGTTGTACAGTACAGTCTTCATTGTCTTATATACTGAATGACTTTCTAATGTGGACCCCCCCTCTGTCAAACAAAAAGAAACAAATGAAACACTGAAATCAGCAGGCCCAATCATTACTGATGATGATGCTGTCTTAACTGCTAAAGAAAAAAATTACACTGATTAATTGCAGTAATTGGGAGCAACAATAAAAATTTTAACAGCAGCATGCAAATTAAATTACACTCTCCCCCAAGACAACTTTTCAATTAAATCTTAAATCACCTGAGCGGCCTCAATTCAATCAGGTGTTTTAATTAGAAAAGTATCGTCAGATGTCCCTGATGTGCTTCTCTTCTTCGCTGTTCATAATTTACTATCATAAAGTTTTTCAGTTGCGGCTTTGCATTTTGCTGTTTCATTAAAGGATATCCGGGCATCATAGTAGATCAGTAATAGCTGTTCAAAATAAAATATATTTAAAAAACATCTTTACAGTGAGTTACTGTATTTGTAGAATGGACGGCTGAATTGAACACTTGTCAGAAATACATGCAACATATTTTCCATTGGAACAGTGGATTGAGAAACCCTCTTAGTCGTAGTGTTTGGGGAGCAGCAACCAAAACACAGACACCCAGACACCTCCTTCTCTCCAGCTACCTCCTCCAGCTCCTCCAGGGCAACGCCAAAGGCATTGCCAAGCCAACTGAGAGACGCCGTCTCTCCAGCACATCTTGGGTCTACCCCAGGGTGGCCTAGGTGGCCACATAAAAAGGTGCCCAAACCACTCAACTGGCTACTTTTGATGTGGAGGAATACCACCTCAACCTGTTTGAAAGAAGGCAGCACCCTGACACATGTTGCAGGAAACTCATTTCCGCCACTTGTATCCGCAGTCTCATTCTTTCTACCCAGAGCTCATCAACATGGAGGAGGGTAGAAACGTAAGTTGACTGGTGAATCGACCGATTTTCTTTGGGCAGCTGTGGTCCACAAGGTAGAGCGGGGATCTAGAAGGTTGGGGGTTCGAATACTGGCTGCTCCAGTCAATTTGCCGAAGCGTCCTGGGGCAAGATGCTGAACCCAAATTGCTCCCGATGCATCCATCTGAGCGTGAGTGATAGTTGAATGCACGAATGAAACTTGTTGTAAAAGCGCTCTGAGTGCTACCACTGGCAGCACGGGGGTTTCGTGGTTAGCTCTATCACCTGGTTCAAACCCTGAGTAGAGGTTGCCTGCTCTCCCTGTGCCTGTGTGGCTTTCCTCCAGGCACTGCAGGTTCCTCCTACAGTCCAAAGAGATGCATGTTGGGTTTAAGTGATCCTTCTAAATTGTTCATGAATGTGAGGTAGATGAAGTACTGGAAATGTTTAGAATATATTGCTGTATGAATCTATGGTGAAAATGTGGCTTGTAGCCTAAAGCGTGAGTGGTCAATAATAATAGAAAAGGACTATGTAAATGAGTTTATTGCATTACATTCACTTTAGAGCTCAGCTCTGTTCACCACCGCACAGCATCCACATGACTGCAGATACTGTTCCAATCCGTCTGGTGATTATACGTTAACCCTAAGGCCTCATGAATTCATAAGGGTTAGTAGCAAGTAACACTGTATTAATTTTAGCTCCTCATTGCCATCCAAAGGCAACAATATTTTTTATAGTAGCATTTTGCTTTAATTTGTCAGATGAAATGAAGGAAAAAGTGATTCTTTGTTATGGAACAATGTTTTACTACTTAATATAAAAAAGAAGAAAAAAGCAATGCTTGCATTTTAAGTCTGTACTCAGGCCTGGGTTTTCATTTTTCTCAGTCTGATGCCATGTGTCACTGCTGTTGCATTATAAAAACTTCGGCGTACTAAAAGGATGTAAAGCTGTGTGTAATTATTATAAACCATTTGGTGCATAATGTGTAGTAGGAAATGTCCTAGATTTGTTGCATTCTGTATGACAAATATTTACAGTCAGATCTCTCTGTGCTGACATAATTGTGCTGCCAGGAAAAACAACGCCACTTCAGAACAAGAATTCCACCCGGAACATTTTGGCCATGGACTATTTGTTCATCAGCTACGGTAAAGGATTTAACCTTGAAATTTGGGCAGACACTTTGGGCACAATTTTCTTTAATGTGTATGATGTGTTGACTCAAGGTTCCAGCACTGATTTGCCTGCAGAGTCCTCAGAACTTTACAGGTTTAAGTCTCTATGTGCAACAACTGGTAACATGTACTCTTGTTTGTGTTTGTATAGTTGTTAGTCCTTTAGCTTATCTGCTGTCACAAAGAACAGATGCATCGTGGTAGACAAAGGACTGTGACTCCCTTTTCTGTTGAGGCCAACTGTTCAACCTACTGGCATTCGACCTCGGTGTGGTGTCATCACTGTTGGGGAATGCATGCAAGTGCATCCCTGCAGCCTCCCCTTTGTTTGGTCATCTGTGTAGCCAAAGAGCTACGCAAATGGAAACGAGCTCAGGACCATAAATCCGGCTTCATGCTACATGTTGATAATTAGTTGTAATCGGCCTTGGTTTGTGGCCAGAAGCTCTGACTTCTTTGTACGGATCAAAGGACTGGTCATCTTGTGAAGGTCACACTTAATACTTTTCCACGAGATTCTTTCTGGATTCTTGAACCAGTTCTGTTTGTGATTCTTGGAACCTTTGTGCTATCTAGTAAACTAGCCCTTGTTTCCTCCAGTTTTGGGTGCTGCCAGTGGAATCAGGGATGTATTATCTATAGAGTCCATTGCACTATGCAAGTAAACAGTAGTGGTATGTAATTGGATGACATGGAATACATGGCTTTTACTGATTTTTTTTTTTTCCTGATATGACTCTTCCAAAACATGCATAATGTCTAAATAAGAAAATGTCTTAGTTTTTTAAAGATAAATGGGATTTTTTTTAAAACTAAAGGTCACAGCCCCTGAAACATTAAGTTAACAATTAACCAGCTCACCAAAATTGACTCACAATAGCAGTTTGGAAAAATGTTACCTGGTCTGAGTCAATTTCTGCTGCAACATTCAGATGGTAGGTGTAACCAACATGAAAGCGTGGCTCCATCCTACCTTCTATAAATGGTTCAGGCTGGTTTTGGTGGTGTAATTGTGCGGGGAATATTTTATTGCACACTTTGGGACCCTTAGTGCCCAACTGAGCATCATTTAAACACCACAGCCTGCGGTATTGTTGCTCACAATGTCCGTCCCTTCATGACCACAGTGTACCCGTAGGGTAACATGCCATGTCACGAAGCTCAAATCATTTTAAACTGGTTTCTTGAACATGACAATGAATTTGCTGTACTTAAATGGCCTCTATAGTCACCAGAACTCTATCCAGCTAAACGCCTTTGTGGATGTGGTAGGACAGGAGATTTGCAATTGCGTGACACTATCAAGCCAGTACGAACATAAATCTGTAGGGAATGTTTCCAGCACTGTGGTGAATCTATACAATGAAGAATAAAGGCAGTTCTGAAGACAAAAGTGCAATCTGTTACCAGAAATGTGTACCCAATAATGTAGCCAGTGAGTGTATATGTCCTTGAGGAAGACAATGAACCACAAAATGCTCTCAGTGGACAGGTCAGCAAGTTGTATTGAAGCTCACATTCACTGTTGGTTGCAAATTTTAGGCACTTGTATATAAATACAGTCATTTGTCATCCGAGAGATTAATTACTTTGACCCCAGGACAGCTTACTCTATACCAGTGTTCCATGGTTAGAGGAGCATGGCACATTACATTACAGTGCTGAGACAGAGTTGTTGGTCTTGGGGGATGTTATGCTGAATTTACTTTATAAATACAAATTAGTACATATACAAACTTTTAGCAATTTTTGCCACAACTTATCATCTAACACACTTTCAAGAAGCTTTTTAGGGATGAAATGTATTTAAAACACAGGGACAACAACAAAGGTTCGTTAATACCTTAATACCCAAAGGCTGTTTAAAAGCTGAGAAACTCAAAGTCAATACAGTCAGATTTGGTTGAGTAGCTGCTGGAGCTGTCTTTGAGAGCTTTTTTCTTGCCCAGAGTCTGGCTGCTCTCTCTACTGACAGCCCACAATGTCTCCAGCCAGAGTTGAACCATTAATTAGGCATCCGCATAGCCTCAGCTGCTGCAGTTAAATTAACTGGACAGACATTAAGACAAGGAAACAAACTGTGCTCGAGCCAAGCCTGCCAAGGACTGGACACCTTGAAAGAGGGTTTTCCTTTTATTCATTACAGGATGTAGGAAAGCAACAAAATCAGTCGCTGGTACTGTTTTTAATTGCTTGCCATGGAGTCTGTTCAAATAGTTCTGTGTTGCAGAGAGTCTGTTTACGTTCAGATGTTACTTGCTGCATTGCAACTAAAACAGCAGCTGCATCTCAGGTTAATGTAATCGTCAAAATAAAACTTTTAGTATTAAATAATGAAAGTGCTCCCGGTGCAGTGAGTTGACGAAGACTTGGTAAATGTGTGGACTAGTCTCTTCACATGTCCTGGAAATGAATATTTGGCCAAAATGTGGCCATGTGTAGTTTTCTACAAGTTTTTGACGACAACTAAATTCACAACACTTGCTATGACCCATGTCCAGTCTGCTCTATGACTTCTGGGCTACATCTGCCCCACTCAACACTTGCCAGTGCCATAACTCAGCTGTGCGTGCCAGAAGTAGTTCAGGTTAGGCCCAGATGTTTCTGCCTTCCGGGGGACCTTGTATAGCAACTACCATTGGTGTCTGTGAACGGGTGAATAAGAGACAATTTGATATTAATTCATTTAATTTCATCCTCTGTGTGGTAAAGTAACTGCATTTAGTATTTTCAGCCTGATATTCTAAATGTATATAATCTTTTTGTGGTACTCATTTGCTTTTGGCAGTTTTGAATTGTTGTGGTAGACTGGTTAGTTTTTCTCTCATGTCCAATTTCATCAAATGCCCTATTCAGCTGTGCTGAAATTGGCCAGTTTGGTTGTGTTAATACAGTATCTTTGGTACCTTGGCCAGAAAGGTACCATTATAAACCGCTTGCCTTTACAAATAACTGTTTTTTTTTTTTCGTTTTTTTTTGGGGGGGGGCGGCTAATTGAGCGAGCACGAGCCATCTGTAAATGCAACACTTTAATATTTTAAGGTGATATTGAGGATGATATGTTTTTATAGCAAAGCATTATAGGCTTGAGCTCATCAGTGATGGACTGACCCAAAGTGAAAAAGCGTGCTGTGGTTTGATGAGTCTACATTTCTGATTGTTTTGGAAATAATGACTGTTGAGTCCTCCGGGCTAAAGAGGGAAAGGGCCATCGTATTTTTATCAGTACAAAGGTCAAAAGCCAGCGTATGTGATTGTATGGGGGTGTATCAGTGCCTATGGCATGGGTGACTTACACATATGTGAAGGCACCATTAATGCCGAGTGGTACATACAGGTTTTGGAGCAACATGTGCGTCTGTCTAGATGATACCTTTTTCAGCAAGAAAATGCCAAGCCACTATCTGCATGAGTTATAACAGTAAAAGAGTGTGGGTACCAGACTGGCCTGCCTGCAGTCCAGACCTGCCTCTCACTGGTGCATTATGAAGTACAAAGTACAGCAATGAAGACCCAAGACTGTTGAGCAATTTAAGCTGTACGTCAAGCAAAAATGGGAAAGAATTCCACTCTCTAAACTTTGACAAGTAGGCTACATTCACACTGCAGGTCCGATTTTTTTTTTTTACATAGTCGTTTACATTCTAATTTTGATTCTGATTATAATTTAAATGCAACTGACATCAGATTCCGGTATAAACAGTCTATGGCCCTGAAGTGACACGCATGCGTAGAAGAAGGCGTGACGTCACGTGCAGCACACGACGTTTACAGAAGTAAATATAGATGCTACACATATCAGTGTGTGAGTGAAAAAGCACTTTCTTTCCACTGACTAGCTCCAGCAATGGTGCCTGTCATGCTTATTTCATCCTTTGTGTGCATCTGATCTTGCTGTGTTTTGCCTCCTCCGGCGCAGAATTATGATGTCTGTCTCACTTTAGTGACATAAAAGTCAGAGGAAATGCAACATGAAGACTGAGGACCTTCTCAAAAATATCAGATGTGCTACTGATTTAGGACCACATATTGAAGTGGCCTCAATCCAGTTTGGAAAAAAAAAATGTGATGTTCAGACTGTCTTAATCAGAATACTTCATTAATCCCCAGGGGGGGAAATTACTTAAAAAATCTGATATGGATCACACACTGGGGGGAGATTTGGGCCACTTTTGCCTGCAGTGTGAACCTGGCCTTAGTGTCTTCAGTTTCCAGAGGCTTACAAAGTGTTAGAAGAAAAGGTGACGCAACACAGTGGTAAAACATTCTCCTGTCCTAACTTTTTTTAAATGTGTTACAGGCATCAAATTCAGAATGTGTCTGTATTTCCATAAAACAATAAAGTTCATCAGTTTGAATATTAATATCTTGTCTTTGTACTTTTTAAGTTGAATATATGTTGAAAAAGATTTGTTATTCACTGTATTCTGTTATTTTTTTTAATTCCCGTTTTCCACAGCATCCAGGCTTTTTTGGAATTGGAGTTTGTAAAAATATCTCATATTATCAGGCATTTTAATGACAGCTTTTTTGGTGATGTCTGTTGGTTGGTTCAAAATGGTATCAAAGTTTTATAACTAGAGCGTTCCAATAGGCTTTTACTCTACTATAAAACAGAGCTTTTATGGGTTTCCAAAAACCGCTGCTGATGTTTTTGGACTAAAAGCAGCCAGTATCGACTCACTTTTCATTTTCTGAATGCTTCTCTGAAGAAAACTGCCTCACATTTCAGTTTTTGTGAAGGTGGAAAGACTTCAGAGAAAGACATCTATACTGTCTTGGGACACCAAAACTGTCTTCTATTCATTGTAGAGAATAGGTTTTTGGCTTTACAGCCTCCCACTGCTTGAAGAGGCAAGTTTTACAGACTGAGTAAAATACTCACTTTCGCAGTAGATGGATTCCTGTGGTCAGAGGAAGAAAAAAAAATTAAAAATCTACATCAGCGCAGTAGTAAAGACACAGACTCTCATGAATCAGTGGTCATACTCAAGTCAACATTTCTGGAATTTGAGGCAATGATGCTGTGTATCATGTAATCTCACAACAGTGGTCTAAAATCTGAGCTCCTCCTGCCCCTCTGCAGGATTAATATATATCAAATCCCCCCACCTCACAATGAGAACTATCCATCTGAGACTCTCTTCTTCTTTCTGTGACTGCTTTTATTTCCCTCCCTCTTCAGCTCTGTCTTCTTTCTTTGAAATCCTCTCTACCTCTCTATCCCTCCCACCCCTCACCCTGCAGTCAGTGCCTGTCCTAGATTCATTGCACCCTCCTCTATCTCTCTCTCCCTCTCTCTCGAATGTACACGCTTGCTCACTCAGTCAGTCACCCACTTAAGCTACTTCTCATTTTCTCCCACACTCTTCACGTATGATTTGCCAGAGTGATGTCTGCTGTTAATCCCCGCACAATTAGAAAACAAGACGACTCTCTCAGGACAATATGATACTGGTGGTATGATAATGTTTCTTTCTTTGCACAAGTTTCTCCCCTCTGAAGCATCATTGACTTTGGCACAAGGCATGCCTGGAATTTAATCATTTTCTAAAAAGTGCAAAGCTTCCTTTAGATACTGTAAAATAATCCCAGGAGCAGTAATTTCTATTTGAGGCAGAACTGAAAGGGATGCCTTTATCCAGCTCAGGCCATCTCTGTGAATTTTTGTGGCAAAAAAAAAAAAAATTCCCAAACTGCTGATTAAATGCAGAGCATTAAAACACATATGCTTCACTGGCCCTGAAATAAAATCAAGCTTGCTGCCAAAGCCAAACCAGGAGGCAGTCATCTTAGTTTGTGATCTAAATCTGCTCAGAAATAATTTGTGATGATTTATATTCTTTGTTAGGAAAATATTATATCACAACATTTTGGGGTTTGTTGGATTCATGCCAAGTGATATTTAAAGCTGTATTAATAGATTTTGGCCACATAGGTGTAACAGAAGGAGTCACAATACAGTTTCCGACAAATTATGACCTTGTCAAATTACATGGTAGCGAACAGTTGCTTATGTACTGGATCCAGCAGACTACTGTGTAATAGGGTTGAGTGATTTGCTCCATAGTCATATTGTCCCCCTGTGATGACCGACAGCATCGCCTCCTGGGTGAAGAGGTTAACGTGCACCCATTATGGTAGCACTATCGACCCTTCATAATGCACAGTGTGGGGGCAAAAAATCAAAAAGCTCAATAGTGCGTGGGTGAAAGAGGAACACACACCCCGGGAGTTTATTTTTCATTTCCAGAATAAAGAGACCTTTACATGGTGACATACAGTGATGAATGATTTAGCTGTACCATAACTGGTTAATTTGAGTGGATGGATATCAGCTGAAATGCCAAAATGGTATTAAATCATAACACATGCTGGCTCTTTTTTCTTAGACCTATAGCTCTACTATATCATCCAGTTTATTTTACTCCATGTAAAATAGCTCACCTGTCCCTTTTCTGCCTTTTTCTCCAACAGAAATGCCTAGTGGAGAAAGAAGTTATAGAGACGGGGGAAAAAAAAGGGGCACCTCCACAAATGTACCGTTGCGTTTGCTGACCTTAGATCAGTGTAGCTGTTCCACACACGGGTTTTTAGACGGGAGAGGCTCGCTCCTGGCAACCCTTCCAAAAAAGCCACACTTGTTCAGTCTTTTTCAAATTGTACTGTCATGAACTTCAGTATTTAATGTGCTAACTGAGAGTCTGAGATGTAGCTCTTGGGTGTAATTTCTCTGAGCATTGCACAGTCTGACCTTCGGCTGAATTTGCTGGGACATCTACTCCTGGGAAAATTGTGGTAAAAACATACCTGAATGTTCCAGACCAGCAAACTGCCAAAAACTGCTGCTTTTAAAGAGGTGGTCACACTGACTGATCTTTTAATCAAGTGCCTATGATTAGCAGCACCTGAATGCTACTTACTCGCTTAATTCCTTTGGAAACAGTAAAGGTGTACTTAGGATTCTAAACAGTCAAATGATAAACTATGAAAACTTTCTTTTTCACATGACTGTACATGCAAGCATGTAGGTAATGCAATACACCTTATGCCTTACTTTGGCATGGAGAACTCAACACTCAGAGTTGAGTTCTTCATGCAAAAGATGAAAAGGACCATTCAGATCGTTATCAGCAAAAGGTGTAAAAGCCAGCATCTGTGATGATATGGTGATGCATTGGTGTCCACAGTGTGGCTAAGTTGCATGTATGTGAAGGTACGACTCTGAGGTAGAGTTGAACCAATGGACGATATCAGTGATAATTAAAGTGATGGCGATAGCTCATCAATCAAGGTGATTTTTTTTTTTTTTTGGGCTCATTTCTCCATTGTTGCATTAAATTATTATTGGCATTATTATGAGATTCATAATAAATGGAATCTGCCTCACTAGAGTTTTATGTTGCATCTCGAAACGTAACCGACACTCGAAACACCGACGTGTCCAGGCATGCCTGGGTGCACGCACACAGTTCATGCTGGGACTTAAGCATCCTTTGAAGTTAAGGTGTGTGACTGTGGAGCAGCAACACTGATCCGTGGTTATCCGTGGACGGAAAATCAAGTAGCTGACTGATGGATTGATTTTTAAGTAAGAGCATAACATGGCTGTGCATTTGCAGATGCTTTTTAGTTTGTTTCTTCCCCCATCGGGAAGTTTTGTTGCTGAAAAACTTGCTGTGTATAGATTTTCACCCACCCTGCTGAGTTTTTTTGTCATTTGGGCCACACATTATGCGTTACAGAAGGTATGTTATGCATGTTACTCTCTTGTCCAGAGGCGATACTATCTGATATTGGCAATATCAAAGGGGACGATAGGACCACTGGACTATGGAGCAAATCGTCCAACCCTACTCTGAGCCTTATATTAGGATTTTAGAGAGGCAAATGCTGCTGAAATAAGCAGGATGCTCATGCTTATTTCAGCAAGACAATGGTAGACCACATGCTGCACGTGCTACAACTGTATGGCTTCATAGAAACAGAATGCGTGTGCTTTACTGGCCTGCTATCTCCTATTGAAAACGTATGGCACATCGTGAAGAGGAGAGTGAGACATTAGACCACAAACTGTTGAGCAGCTGTAGTGAATTGGACAAGATTTTCAGTTGGAAAGCTACAAGAATTATCATCCTCAGTTCTGAAACTGACTGAAAGGTGACACGACACAATGGCAGACATGCCTCTATCTCAACTTTTGTTGTGTGTATACTGACAAAATACAATGACGTTGGTCAGTAAAACTACTGAAAATATTTTTTCCACTTGCCCCCCTCATCACGGACGGTTGCGTCAGGAAGGGCATCCGGCGTACTGTAAAACCTCTGCCAAATTACCAATGTGGATTAAATCCGCTGTGGCGACCACTTGGGGAGAATACAACTGAGCAGCTGATGGTACATTATGAAATAACAAATACAATATATTTTTATTGCATTTTGGAAAATATCCCAACTATTCTGGAAATGGGGATTGTAAGTTACCCATTTCACACAAGTGCTACCTTTTTGCAGCTCTAAAATCAGTTTGTATCCAATCCATTTGAAACAGTATATTTAAGCTCCATCGGGCTTTCACAGAGAACTTTTCAAAACTTCTGTATTTAAAAACAATATCCCCAGTCACCATTACAGATTAATCCTGAATGAATCGGTACAACTTCATGGCTTACCAGGACTAAAAAAGATTGCAACAGATTTCATGGAAAAGTATTAAATTAGTAAAAGCATCGTTTGATTCTTTTTCAAGGAAAAATGCGGGTTAACAATCACAGAGAAAACAATTTCTACAAACAACTCCCACTCTTCACTGACAGCAGGAGTAAGCCTCATGACAACAGCCTCTCACAGTTGGCTTTGAGCTGTGTTTAGTGCTGACGGTCGTAACTTAAAATGTGGCTGTCTTGATTTGACTTGTTTCTTACAGTTAGTTACTTGCAGTGCTGGCAACACAGCTGTATTTCACTTCCGCTCTCCTTGCAAATCAGTGTTGATCTTGCTGGCCAGATGACAGAAAATGTTCAAACTCAGGAGCTTCATCACTGGAAGTCCCGTCCACTGCAGTGATTTTTTTTTTCTTTTTTTTTTGCAGGATTAAGGTCAGCAGTCTGGAGAAGGGCAGTTCTCAAATCTCACTTATAATCTTGAGACAAATCATCTTATTGTTCTTCAGCAATTCACTTGTTTTGAATGTTAAGCTAAAGACAAAATTCTCTGTTTTCCTCATCACACTTTTATTTTAGTTGTGGGAAGAAACATAGGGACTGGAGTACACAGCTAATAGTCTAGTCTGTTTTCTGAGATTGCTGAAAGATCTAAGACCCAGGAGTTGATTGAATAGGAATGGGAATTTTTTTTGAGGGGGGGTTAATAAATATGGCCTTTAATAAACCATCAGAGGCTGCGTTCAGAATAAGTACTGAAGAAGTTGCTTAGAAATTGTGCTAAAAATGGAACAACATCGAGTGAATAAATTGGAAACTTTAATAACAATCATTTAGTTTTGTAAGAGTAGTTATAATCTTATTTGACATTTTTGAATGTGGATCTGTGATGTTATATAATGTCAAATTAAAATTAAAATTGCATCTCATTTAATTCACTTTGCTATGTATCACAAACCAGAAAAACTTCACTAGGACAGCGTGATCAAGCAACAGAAGGGACCGCCCCTCGCCCATTATTTATACACTTATACATACATACATACATACATGCATACATGCATGCATGCATATCAGACTTCCAGCTTTCAAGGAGTTTGATTGAAGAAGACATTGAATTACAGCCATTTTTATACATAGTCCCTCATTTTCAGAGATTCAAAAGTAATGGGACAACTGAATGACAAGTTTTGTGGCCAGATGAGACCTGTTCCTTCATCATTCCATTACATACTAAGCAGATAAATGATCTGGAGTTGATCACAAGCGTTAAATTTGCATTTGGTTGCTGTTCAGTCTTAATATGTCATCCACAGAGCTGTTGATGCAAGTAAAGGAGGCCATCATTAGGTTGAATAATAAAATAAACTTTTCAGAGAGATAGCAGAAACTTTACGAGTGGCCAAAATTCTGAAACATTCTTAAAAAGAAGGAATGCACTGGCTAGCTCAGCAACACCGAAAGGCCTGGAAGACCATGGAAGACAACCTGAAGTGGATGATCACAGAATTCTTTCCTTGGTGAAGAAAAACCACTTCAAAACATCTTGCCAAGTCCAGAACACTCTTAAGGAGGTAGGTGTATCATAGTCAGTCTATAATCAAAAGATGCCTTCATGAATGTAAATACAGATTGTTTACAACAGGGTGCAAACCACTAGTTAAACTAAAGAATGGAAAGGCCAGATAAGATTTTGTCAGAAAATGTCAAAGAAAAATTAGACACAGAAAAATTTATTAACTTGTGATATACTTCAGATCACGAGTTTCTTTCCTTCTCCATACCTATCTCTTCCCATCATTCTAGTACCTTATCAATCAAACATGGTGGACACAATGTCATATTATGGTAATTGATGATGTGACTGCTGAAAAGTATCGGTATGAATTCTGAAGTATACACGACTGTACTCTCTGCTCAGATTCAGCCAAATGCTGCAAAACTGATTGGAGGTTGCTGGATGGTGCCAGTGGATAATGACCAAAAGCATATTTCAAAAGCAACCCAAGAGTTTCTTAAGGCAAAGAAATGGGATAGTATTCAATGGGCAAGTCAGTCATCTGATTTCAACCCAGCAGAGTAGCTTTTCAGTTAATGAAAGCAAAGACACCCACAAGCAGGCAGTAGTAAAGGCTTGAAAGAGGATCTCACAGCAGCTTTTTGTGATCTCACACAGCAGAAAAACTTTAACTTGTGTTGCTGAAGCAGTGAGGAGCTGACATTTACTTGGTTTTAATCCATATGTCCCATATGATACTCAGTAAAGAGCTGATTTAAGAGCTCATAAGTCTCATGAGCTGAATGCTCCTCAATAGCTTCAGTTACATAAATAAGAAGCTTAGGTACAGCAATGTAGCATTTTGACATGATGCATTTAAGTCAGTGAGATGACCACCAGGCTTGCAGCCTTTGTAGGTCATTAAACAGCAGAATAAATGGTATGAGCCAGCTGTGCCAGCAATAAATCCATATTAATATGCTCTCAGTGATGTCTGTCAAAAGAAATACATGACTAGTTAGCGTGTCACTCATTTTTCCCAGAATCCCTCTTCTATGTTTACTGGATATTCAGGGAAATTATTGTTGGACACACAAGATATGTTCAGAAAGAATGTGAAATGTTCTGAATTAATTTGAAAAGAAAACAAAAAAACATCTAGACGCACTTAATTTAACTATTAAAAGCTATTGATTGATTTGATTTATCTGTATACAGATATATTTTGCAAAAGTGAATGATCATATTAATCAAAAAAAGTTTCTTTTGGGTAAAGTTTTTTTTATGTTAAAATGAGGAATGTATAAGATCACAGCACTAACTGTGAAACAGGTCATCACCTATGTTTTAAAATTCACCACATAGTTGGCTACAAGAATATTTTAGAAAGTAATTTTATTAAATTTTTATAAAAGTAGAACAGTGTCATTTTATCACACTGTTCACTCTTTCCGGGACCGCTCTCTCTAATCCACTGTACACGCTGCTCTGCCTCAGTCTGCAGCCCTTCACCTCCTCAGCTCTGCTCTTCAGGACTAAAACTAGTCCAATTCAGCTACTCTGCTCTAGATTTTTACTCTTTATTTGCTCAAATTAGTTAGCCACAGTTTAAGATGCAAGATTCAAGAGAGCTTTGTCATTTCAAACCACATATATCTGACGCAGAACATAGTGAAATGAGATGGCGTTTCTCCAGGACCTGGTGCAACATATAAACATATAGACATATGACAGGAGGGTTTTTGTTCTCACAGTTTAAAATTTAAGTTAAAAATAAATAAAGTGCAACATAGTGCAATAGTTGCAAGAACAGCAAACAATGACAAGAACAAGACCCTTTTTCGTCTGACCCAGATGAACATGGTGCAAAAAACAAAATTTGTGCAAAAAAAAACAAAAAAAAAAACTCAGTACACAAGAAAGGCACAATGAAAAGACAACACAAGAACAAAACACTAGCACTGAAAGAAAAATAAGTGATGTGCGGTAGCAGCGGTTGAGGTAGTGCAGATCATGTGTGTATGTTTGTGAGTGAGTGAGTGTGTGAGTGAGAGAGACAGAGTTTATAGTGTTTATAGTGTTATGCAGTTCTGGGTTAGTGTGTGTGGGTGAGTAAGAGGGGGACTTTTGTGTAGTACAGTCCTGGGTGATTGAGGAGCCTGATGGCTTGAGGGAAGAAACTGTTACACAGTCTGGTTGTGAGGGCCCGAATGCTCCGGTACCTCTTTCTGGATGGCAGGAGGGTGAAGAATGTGTGTGAGGGGTGTGTGGGGTCATCCACAATGCTGTTAGCTTTGCGGATGCAGCGTGTGGT
>VUQH01011284.1:3613-14079 GCA_015106775.1 Etroplus canarensis
TTAGAATCTCATGTTAAAAAAAAAAAAAAAAAAAAAAATCAATAATGATTTATTATCTTTTACCACAGTTCTGATCCATTTAGTATAAAAACCAAACCCTCAATGTTTCTGAGTGACCTGGAACCTTTGAGCAGCAGTGTACACGTTGGTGTCGAAACCAATCATGACTTGAGTCTTCAGGTTGATTAATTGGTAGTTTTGTTTTTTTTAGGTTCAGATTTGCATAATTTGTTTTCCATGTTTTTAAAACTGTTCCTCAGAGGAAGAAAAAACTAAAACAAACATGAACTGAAACATGTTAAATCAGATTCTAACATTTCAAACTACCAGAACAAATTTCTCACTAATGTGATTCAGATTATGTGGACTGCTCCTTTAATGTAAAAATCATCAGAAAATAAAAGTATCAGCAAAGATCAATACAGTGATTGATCTTTGAGTAACAGATTCAATTTGATTCTGCTGCTACACGAAGGAAAAGAGACATTTTATTCAGCTGGAAACAGTCAAACATCTTTTATACAGTTCTCACTCCCCACCCACAGGCCCGCCCCTCAGGCCTTCTGATCTGGTTTGGGACTCTCAGGGATGGTTAAGGAGTACAGGGACGACTGCTCGCCTGGCTCTGGAAGCAGCCCCTGCTTATCGCTGCGAGACAGAAAACAGAAGAAAAGCAACGTTAAGGAAACAGCCACTAAAGACCCCAAGCCAAAGATGACAAATACTCGAGGACAGAGACCCAAGGAGAAAGACCCGTGGGGGTAGGTTTATATTACCTGATGGAGGATGAGTGGCGGGACAGGCGGTGGCGTCTCAGCGTGATGATGATCAGGGCAGCCAGCAGCAGGGCAGAAATGGCAGCCAGAGTGACAAAGAGGAAGAAGGCTAGAGGAAGTGATAAGATCTGTTAAACTGGGAGCTTTATGAAAAGTCTTAAAGGGAAACAGATGGTGGGTGATGTTCAGGAGTAAATCATCTCTGCTGAGCTACGTTCAGTTTCTGCAGGAGGAGCCTGAGGTAGACTGAGAACCTACAGAGCTCAGGGAGGAGACAAATCTGAGACCACCCAAATTTAAGGTTTTTGCTCTCTGTGGGCGGGGTCATGAAGCTGCAGGTCACTGTAGCTTACAGGACCAGTTTTGAAGAAACTGACAGATGGCAGTAGAACGGGCTTCAGCAAGCCTGATAAAAACAGCTCCGTCCTGAACATAGACCGCATACAATGACCTGTCCAAACTCACCTGCTGTCCAGCGGTTACGAGTTTTACCTCGAGAGTCCATTAAGCCTGAAAGAGAAAAGGTCAGAGGTCATCATACTAAGGTGCAGTTTAGCACAGAAAGATTAATGACAGTGAAGCTAGATTCTTTACCTTCACTGCAGCTTCTCATGCACTCCTCCATGGTGCCGTACCGGTTCTTATTGCCACGACAGCCACCGTACACGAAGGACTGACAGGAGGCAGAGTCTGGGTCATAGTAGAACATGGAGAAAGCGGCACGGCAGGGCCCTGGGTCAGGGGTCGCCGAACAGGGACCTGAGACAGACAAATCCATGGATACCAGCTCAACAACCTACTTCCAAAGTTAATCACAATGCACTTGCATTATTCCAGCAGCCACACCCATAATGACCCAGAGATGGGTCATCCACCACCCACAGGACGATCTGCGCGCTGTCAGGTGACCTGCTGCAGTGATGGGAGGGAGGGCTTCATTTCTTACCTTTGTTGTCTGAAGAGTCTCTGTCATGGTCATCATTGACTTTCTTAGAGGATGGCAGGACAGACACTGAAAGGCAAAACAAACACATATCAGCGACCAACTCCTCACTTGTCACAGTGCCGGGCGGCGGCGGGGGGGGGTCTCGTGCCAGTGCCGGGGCCAGACGAATGAAGAGTACACACTGGTGAGTCCTGTACCTTCAAGGGTAGATGCAGGACTCACCTGTACAGGTCTTCTTGCAGCTCTCTTCAGTCAGGTAGTTGTTCTTGTTTCCTCTGCATCCTCCGTAGATGAAGGTCTCACAGCTTCCTGTATTTTTGTTGTAGTACCAATGCTTCAATGCTGCTCTGCAGGGACCCACCTTAGGCTCAGCCTGACAGTACTCTGGAAGATCCCACACAGGTGTGTCATTTATATAGACAGCAAGTGATATAAATTTCATGTTTGTGAAACAGTAATAAGATAAAAACATACCAGCATACTCGTCGGTGGTCATCTCTGCAGGAAGAAAAAACTAATTATATTTATGAACACCAACTGATGGTTTATATCACTTACTGTTTCACTCATCCTGTCTTTGAGTTATTTATGGTTTACATTTCTTTAAGATTCTTCTTCTTCCGGCTGCTCCCATTACGGGTCACCACAGTGGATCATCTGCTTACATCTCACCCTATCCCTGCATCCTCTAAGATTATTTAATTTTATGCAGTCTGATCTGAAATCAACTCTTATGGAATCAGTCATGTTTATCATTACTGCAGTATTACAGTGCAGTACTCATGGTAATACTACAGTACTCAGTGATACTATGAAATACTTCCACTGTGTGTAATAATGTGTTTGTCCTGCCGGTGGTGCCACTGAGCCTTTACAAACAGATTTCCAGAAGTTCAGTAATGCTGGTGGTAGTATTTGGGTAATGAAGTAATGTTTGCTGTGATGACTAATCAATGTTATTGATTAGTTGTTGAGTCACAGTAGTATTACCAGACTTCTGAAGTTGGGTGGACTCTGCAGATTCTGGATCAGATTCAGCCGGATCAGCAGGAGCCATTCGAGGAGCTTTGGCAGGAGGAGGAGCAGGAGTCGACTCATCAGGAAGGACTGGGCCTGATTGCACAAAACCACACCCACACATGGAAACACACACACAAACGTTAGTTTTGGTAGCGCTTTAACTGTTTGTGTCGTTGTGGTTTAACATCTTTATTTAAGCCAAATTTCTGTAGTTCTGATTCTCAGACATGTTTCCCCTTAGGGACAGTAGAGTTTGACCAGGAGTGCGCGTGCGCGCCACAGGCGGGACCAGGAGCACGGACACTCTGCAGTAGCTGGGCTTAGAAAGTCTCAGGTTTATGAGCCAATTAGGAGACTGAACACTGTCAGGTGGTTTTACAGTGATACATTTCATCAGCTGGTCAAACAAAACAGCCGGGGGAGGAGTCTGACAGAAGGGGGTGGGGTTAGTACAAGTAAATCAGTGACTTATTTATTTCAGGGCTTTCTTAGAAATTTTATTATAGATTTTATTAAATCTTTAATATTTGTAGCTTGTTTCTATTTTAACTTTTATATTAAATTCTGTTTAAAAAAAAACTGTTCATAATGCTGCCGCCTGCCTGCTGACTGGGAAGAAAAAGCATGACCACATAACCCCAGTTCTTGAATCTCTACACTGGCTTCCAGTCAATTTTAGAATTGAATTCAAAATTGTATAAATTATTTTTAAATGCTTGAATGGCCAAGCACCTTCTTATTGTCAGAGCTCCTTAAGCCTCACTGTCCATCCAGAGCTCTGACATCAGCTAACCAGCTGTTTCTGGCTGATTTCAGAGTTCCACTCAGAACCAGTGGGGATCGAACCTTTTCTGTAGAGGGACTCAAACTGTGGAACAGTCTAACTGATCAGGTTAGAGCTGCACAGTCTTTAGAAAACTTTAAATCTCATTTCATCTTTTTACTATGGCATTTAATTTAGCTAGGCAAGCTATTTTGGCCTATTAGTTTTTATTTTTTATTTTATTTCTTCTTTTATTTAATTTTACAATTTTTATCTCTTTTATTATCCATGTTATTCTGATTTATAATAATAATAATAATAATAATAATAATAATAATAATATTTTAAATGTGTTTGTTTTTATCTTTTTGTTACTGTTTTAACTGATGTGAAGCACTTTGCTCAACTGAAGCCGTTTTAAAATATGCTATAGAAATAAATTTAACTTGACTAAATTTATTTTTTAGTCACTTTTACTTTGGTGATCTTTTCTAACTGACATGCAGATTTTTTTTTTTATAATTTACTTCCCTTTAGTGCCTTTTTAATGTTTGTGCTTTGGGAAAAGCACTTTGTAACGCTGGGTTTGTTACGTGCTATAAAAATTAATTTTATTATTGTTTAATACAGAAGTTTCCTTTAAAAGGAACTTGGTGTTCAGGTTTCCAGTATCCTCCAGCAGAGGGCATCAAACTGAAGGGCCTGTTGTGGTCCAGCACAAAGTGGACCCCCTTCAGGTCAGAGATCCTTAGATACTTTCAGGCATTACATGGAGTTTAAATCCTGGCATTAGACTGCCCCTTTTCTATTGTGCCTTTGTTTGCTGTGTGTGTCATGTGACCTGGGAGTGGTGTGGTTTCAGCTGGTTTCACTTCCTGACGCTGACCCTGTGTCTGTCTGAGTCATCTGCTGACAGATACGTCTTCAGTGACTCTGATCTGATCCACAGCTTCTCTCAACGTTCTACTGAATCCTCCACCTTCTCATGAGTCCCCCACACCTCCTACAGTAGATCGCACGCTGGGCTTCTAGTCAGTGCAGGAGGGATTCAAAGGTTGTGGGTTCAAGTCCCACCAGAGTCGCAGTTTTGAAGAGGAAGTGTTTGAAGTTTGCTGAAAGATACTATTTAAATCAGATATTTACAGTAGAACTGCCAAGGTGGTAGAAAATCCTTTAAAATCCTGTAACTCTTAAAATAAAACCCATCAGCTCCCATGTCCCGACTTTGACCAACATGTGTTCATTAAATTAAAAAAAAAAAAATCAAAAACAGGACCACTGTGGGGGTCATTTCAGCTAGAGTAGACATCAGCTTAAAAGCTGTGATCAGCAGTCGTCTCACAACACGTTTCCACACATGTAGATATGAAGGCTGCTGTATGAGGAGCCACAGCTGGATGACAGATGTTCACAGGCTGTAGTTAGACAAGAACAACTGCTGCAGGTTTGAGTGGGTCAGGGGTGACTGCAAAGAGCAGTGGGGAAATCTCAGCTAAACCCAACAGATGTCAGCAAGTAAAGAGTGAAATCTAGAGCAGAGTGTCAGACCAGTTTTAGACCTGAGGAGCTGGGGAAGTGAGGGGCTGCAGCCTGAGGAGCTGAGGAGCTGCAGCTTGAGGGGCTGCAGTCTGAGGAGCTGAGGGGGTGAGGGGCTGCAGTCTGAGGCGTTGCAGCTTGAAGAGCTGAAGCCTGAGCAGCTGCAGCCTGAGGGGCTGCAGCCTGAGGAGCTGAGGAGGTGAAGGGCTGCAGCTTGAGGAGGTGAGGAGCTGAGGGGCTGCAGCCTGAGGAGCAGTGAACAGCAGCTCAAAGCTGCAGAGTGCTCTGGTGAAAAGGTGTCCAGAGGAGCATGGTGTGATGAACGTTCACTTCTTCACTACAGACTTTATCAAACTGTCTTCCTGTTGTTGTAGCAGCTGTGGTGAAATGTAGCCATGATCGGGTTTTATTTTAGCACAACTGAAACCACTTTATCCAAAATTAATTTGAACTTTCCTATAATGTTCTTCTTCATAGTGTAGTAGTTTACATTCACCTTACAGGTGAAAGGTCGCAGGTTCAATTCCAGGTGGGGACACAACCCTCTCTCACTGTGACAGGTTGCATCACGAACGGCATCCAGCGTAAAACCTCTGCCAAATGACCAATGTGGATTAATTTGCTGTGGCGCCCCCTTGTGGAGAATAAAGGGAGCAGCTGAAGGTACGTTTCCTACATTAAATGTTTGTCTGTGAGAGTCGTCGTGTTTCTGTAATAAAACAATCATTAGTAACACTAACGTATGGTTTCCTCCAGAGAACATCTAAATCTTCATAGATCAGCTTGTCCACCTTAGAGACACTTTTGCTTGTCAGATGACAGGAAATGCAAGTTTCTGTCTCCTTATCAGACTTAGTGAAGACCAGAGCAGCTGCTGCTGCCGCAGTCCATTTTCCTGCACATGTGCAGTTAAGACCTAATCAGGACGTTTACCTGTGACACCTCTGCAGGTGGCCTGGCACTCCTCCACAGACTCGAAGTTGTTTCCGTTGGCCTCGCAGCCGCCGTAGATGAAGCTGCTGCAGCTCTCGCTCGTTACGTTGTAGAAGAACCGAGGGAAGGCGGCGCGACATGATCCCACCTTCATCGGCAGGCGGCAGCGAACTGAGTCGAGATGAAAGAGGAAATCAGACAACCAAACACTGATCAGTAACCTTCACTGCTGATCTCATGCCTGTGAGGGAACACTGATGTTCTTCCTGACCTTCACTCACCTGCACTGACACATGGATAAACTGCTGAATGTAAGTAAGAACCACAAAACATCAGGTTTCATGACTTTAACTTCCTGTTTCACGGAGACTCATCGTGCCACCAGGGGGCACCGTTCAATGAACTCACAATTTTAACAACTAATCAAAGTCACAATCTGAAGTCTATTCAGACCAGTTCTGAGGTGGATGTGATCTATCTGTGAGGAGGAGTACCACCCAACAGAAGATCTCCTGTTGCCACAGACAGACAGACCCACCCATCAGCAGTGTCTGGAAAGAGCTCAAGACCATCTCTGGCCACAGGGAACCAAACTCCCAGGCTGTGGAGGACCAAAGGTCCTTCGATGGATCTGATCGATTTCCCTCTACCCAACCCCCACTGCTCCTCCACCCAAGAACTCACCTCCTCTACCCTGTCCCTCTCAGCTACCCAGGTGAGAAATGAGTTCACATTAAAAGCAAAAGAATCAGAATACTTCATTAATCCAGAAAAAACTGCAGAAAACGAAAGGTTCCACATGAGATTGAAGATGAGGAGAACATCCCGTGTGGAAAAACAGCAGCAGCTGCAGACCAGTGGTCCTATTATTACTTTTCTTTATGTATGACATGTATTTCACTTTTACAGTTTAAAACGTGCCACAGTCATGACAACGTAAAGTAAAAATAATAAACAGCTGCTGTGAGCAGTCACATGTGCTGAAAGATGCCGAATGGCTGATTCTGAGGCTGATGGGTTTTCTTTAAATGACCATATTTGGACAAGAGGCTGTGGCTCTGCCCTCCTGTTGTCATATCAGTCACCTAAAATGGCTGCTCTGAGGTATCTGAACACACAGGCGAGCTCCTCCTCCTGTCAGGTGTTCACAGGTAGAACCAGACTGACCGGTTGACCTCCAGCACTGTCAGAGAAACAAGGAAACAAACAGGGTGTGGGTGGAGGATCAGACATCAGCTCAGCTCTCCACCTGTCCTGTGTTCATGAACCACAGCGGCGATGGTGACGGGTTCAAACCTTCACCTGCCCAGCATGTTCGTGAGAATCATCAGCATGACGTTATCTGATGAGACTGTTCGAACACAGGAAGTCTGACAGAGAGCCTGTGTTTACATTTATTTTATGTGAATACTTCAGAACGCAGCAGAGGAGCTGTTCAAGTGTTCAGACAGAAGCTACTGAAACACATTAAACAATTAAAAACTGAGCTGATAATATACTAAAAAGAAAACATCACTTCCAGTCCTTGATCAGATCTGGTCTAAGGAGGTTTTGGTTCTTGTTTCTATTCTGATCTGAAGGACAAAAACTGTCCAGATTATTAGAAACTAGAATAAATCTGCTCTACATGTTTCGTTCAGACTCCAGACTTTGGAATGAAGAAACTTTAGGACCCGATAAAAAACACGGTAAAGTCAGGTGATTGCTTTGTAGTCCAGCTTCTGGACTTTGTAGTTTCACACAGCAAACAGTGTCAGAGCGCCAGAATCTGAGCTTCACGGTGGTTCCAGGAGCTCATTTGTGAAGTATGGGAACCCACCCCTGGTTCTTTTCTGAAGGGTCACTGAGAGCAGGTGGAGAACCAGGACCACCATCTGCAGAACGTCCTGCAGATACTCTAGAGGTTCGTTATTGATCAGTTATTGGTAAAAATCTCTCAGAGCAGAGGTCAGCAACCTTCATGATCACGTGACCATTACAACACCTCATCTTTATTAAATCACAGAACAAAACTTTTTATTCCTGAGTCACGTGGAGTAAAAATATGAGCCGACTTTGAAACAAAGCAGCTCCAAAGCTCAGACGAGTCAGCAACAGATGTCCACACATGGACACATTTCCCCTCAGCAACTTTTGTGTGTCTACATCTGCTGAGGATGTCCTCCAGAGACACCAGAGGCTGGGCATGTCCTCCTGTATGCAGTAGATACACGTGAGCCCCTCCCACCATGGAGGGCTCTGTCAGGTCCTCTTGGGGAAGGCCTGTGGATTCAGGTCTCAGGAGGGTTTATCAGGAGTCCTGTAATGGTTCAGTGTGTAGAGGACAATTCAATTCAATTGTTTCAATTCAAATTTATTTATATAGCGCCAATTCACAACAAAAGTCGCCTCAAGGCGCTTCACACTGTAGGGTAAAGATAAAACAGTGTTAATATGAAAACCCCAACAATCCGATGATCCCCTATGAGCAAGCACTTGGCAACAGTGGGAAGGA
Source organism: Etroplus canarensis (assembly GCA_015106775.1). Classification (NCBI taxonomy): domain Eukaryota; kingdom Metazoa; phylum Chordata; class Actinopteri; order Cichliformes; family Cichlidae; genus Etroplus; species Etroplus canarensis. Next base: position 12,082 of record VUQH01011284.1, read on the forward strand.
AAAACTCCCTTTTAACAGAGAGACAACTTACAGCAAACCTAAAACGTCAGTCACACGGAAACACTGAGCCTCTGAAGCCACAGGTTCGAGACCTCTGCCTCAGAGGGTTTCAAACAGCCCGGCCTGTCGCTAAATCTAATGTAGCAGGTGATGAACACAGTCTGATGGTGCAAATGAGGACTGGGTGGCGTCTGAGGAAACGGGTTCCTGACTGCGAGTCAAAATGCGGGCGAGCAGGTCCAGCAGCGTTCTCCAAAGCATGACCTCAGCTGCTCTTTGATCCCTCTCATCGATAAACCAGCTCCAGCAGCTGAGGCTCATGGGTAATGTAGTGCGCAGGGCTGAAGAAAGCCTACTGACACATTCAAAACCAACAGACCTGATCAATCGTTGATCAGAAATCAAACTTCATTTTTTCTGTTATTGCTGCGATGCTTACACTTTTCTCTTCCAAAACTTTTGCTCCTGACTCCTCCCCCACTGGTTGTCATAGAAACAGCGTTCATACACGCACTCATTTTGCTTTTATCTATCTTTTACATTTTTCTCAGATATTTAATGATAAGAACACCTTCATAACTTAGAGCTGAAACAGCACTGTCCAATCACATCATCAGCTCAGATTTATTATATAAAAACTGTATCGTTTTAATTTGGATAACTTGTGGAAAAAAAGTGAAAAACATTTCAGACATTTTAAGTAAACATTATAATCTTAGTTAAGAAGTTTAATAATCAACATATTTAAAGCTGCTCGTTATGTAGAACGACAGGTTCAGGTATCCTGAGATGATTGGTGAGTTTAATTACTTACTTAGCTGAGATACTTTTAAAATTAACCTGTTATTGTCACCTGACTGCAGGAACCTTGGTGGATCGTTGCTAGTTTAAAGCCGCTCATCTTCATCATGTCTAAATGCACTGATGAACAGGTGTGCATAATAAACTGGCCAGCCAGTTGCCACTTTATTCGGCACACTGACATTTTCTTAAATAATGTGAAAACAGTAACACACACGCCCAACAAAAATAAAACCCATAATCACACCACTGAGTCCGTCGATTCGGCGCAATAACCACGTCTCCATGACAGTGTGGGCGGAGCTACGCTCTGAGGAATGAGAAGAACATTTTTAGCCAAGAACAACAGTGGGATTGTTTGTTTGTGACAGTCATAATAATCACATTTAGTTGCATTGTTTGCAGCAACTCCACCAACTAAAGCCTTGGAATACACAGTGTGGAGTACAAAGTACAAGTTTGCATTCAAACTACAGTAGAGCTGAAGTACAATGGAGCATAACATGGAAATACCTCAATAAAGTCCAGCAAGTAGCCTACAATAAACCAGTACCACAGTAATCCTGTACCACACTAAACCAGTACCACAGTAATCCTGTAAACCAGTACCACAGTAATCCTGTAAACCAGTACCACAGTAATCCTGGTTCTATCCTTTCATTGTTGGGTTCAGTAAGATTACTCAGTAGGGTGACCACATCCGAACAAACTTTATGTAGGACAAACACTGTTTGTGTGGGACAGTGAGGGACAAGTTAGCAGTGAGACAGTCAGATATTTTGATATGTAACTTGTAAATAAATGCTGCAGGTTCCTCGTTTGTCCTCGTGCTCTCCGTCTTTCATCTGTGGGTTTAGTGAGGATCATTTAAACCTGTTCCAGACAAGTTTTGTCCAATCATGACTCACGTGTCCCTCACAGTTCTATTTTGTCTTGTATAAAAGAACAAAAGAGACAAAGATTAACATTCACTTTGCCTGATGGGTTCACCATTACACAGGATGACCTTTTTCACATCCATCAGGTTTTTGAAAAGACCACGTCCTGCAGAGACCATCAAAATCTTGAATACCTGGGACAGGGGAACAGTTCCACATAAGGAGGGACATCTGGTCACCCTGTTAACAAGACTCCAGTCAAAAAGCCTTGGCGGGGCCAGTGGCATCCCCCCCCCCAAACGTTTCTAACAGCAGGAAA
>VUQH01011287.1:4604-25924 GCA_015106775.1 Etroplus canarensis
TCTCATCAAAAAAAAAAAAAAAAAAAAGCAACAGGTCTCTGATTAGGCTTTAACATATGTTCCATAATTTGAGAATTCATTTAGTCAGTGATATTATTTCAAACTAATTCATAGTCATTTTGGCTTGAAAAAAGCATTAAGCTTTTCTTTGATTTCATTAAAAGAACTTATAAGATCACACAGGCACACGCGCTCACACAAAGAGCAAATTAAGATATGATAAGAGATTTCCACAACAGAGGCTGTTCTCCAAGCCTGTCTCATTAATTCATGGCTAATCCAATCAAAGCAGCTCTTGGGGTCTGCAGATGGCAGAGTTTAGGGAGAGGTGGGAGGGGGTGGGTGAGAGAGAGAGAGAGAGAGCGAGAGAGAGAGAGAGCGAGAGAGAGAGAGAGCGAGAGAGAGAGCGCGCGAAAGAGAGAAAGAGCAAAAGAGAGAGCAAAAGAGAGAAAGAGCGAAAGAGAGAGAAGAAAAAGGAGGCACCAACCACTGTCTCTGATGCAGGCACTCTCTCCCCTCCCCAGCTCTCACCTTCCTGCCTCTGGTCATCAGCACAACCTATCCACTCCGTCACCATGTGCACTGCAGGCCTGACAGCCACAGAGAGAAAGATCAAACTGTTGCCATGGAGATTGTGTGTCCGCCTTTGCATTACATTCACAACTTCCTCCCCTAACGCCATACCTCTTCTAACCCTTTCCAGATTTCCATGAGCCCCTCCTAGCCCCTCATCCTTACAATTTAACATCAAGATGAAGACTTTGGCAAGATTTCAGAATTGCACATTTTGAGAAGATAACCAAAGACACGGAAGCGGAGAGGTGGAGAGATGGTCACAACTGGGAATGTAATCAGACTACCCTCTCATGTGTGGGTGTCTTTTTCTTTCATGAGAATTTGGCTAATGTATTTCAAGCCTGTCACACTGATGACATAAAGAAGGGAACTTTACTCATGTTACCTGGCTGCTTGGAGAGAAATGGGGAAAAGCTAAGGGTTACAGCTGAGAATCTTGAACACCTGTTGTTACTCATAAAACCAGTAAACTCAGAAAGCATATCCCCTGTCAGGGATGCAGAATTCTTTAATTTTGACTAATTATAGAAACATGAGATGTAAATTGTTTTAAATTAGAGCTGTATGTCATGGGAAAATAAAAAGACGATTATGCAGTTGTTACATTGGAATTCAACATCTACAAAGAAAAATACTTATCAGGAAAACAAAGAACTTGTGATTTCAGTTCTGTCTGCTTCAGAAGAAACTAGAAAAAGCTAATGGTCAAGCAAGTTAAGTACAGTATTCTAATGCCTAAGAAGGGCATAGATTTTCACCTACTCTGTAGCTGTATTACAATACAGAAAATCTGGTTCCAGCTGTTGTGTTAAAACAGGTGTTTTTCCAACCTGTGCACCTGAGAGTTTTATTCACAGGAAATCACATTCTATAAAGATTACCTCAAATGCTGGCAGCGAGCTGCCACAATCTTAACCGATGAACATGAGATAAGCCTCTTGTTGCAATTGGAGTCTGCTTCTTGGCAAGCATTCACTCAAGAGAGATATGACACTGAGAATCCTCATACTGTGCATACACAGGACACTACTTGATACAAATTAATGAGTCATCAGTTAATGCTTTATATGTGAGCCCAATCCAAAAGTGTGTTGTTTATGTAGTGAATACTCGAACTGACTGCTTGTCATCAAACACAGATTTAAGTATTTAATGCTTTCTGAGCCCACAAACTGTACACTCAACAATTGTACAGATGGGTGGAAAACTAAGATAAAAGGAATTGGTCCATCTTGACTGACCAGCAGTTTCAATGCACTTTTGGCACAGATTCTCCAAGTCTCTCGAACTTTACCAGCACTGGTCACATTGTTTCTGTATGTTTCAATGACAAAGATTTAATCAAGGTTGAGATCTGGTGACTGAGAAGCATATAGTATGATTCACAACATTTTTTATACTTATCAAATCGATCATTGAGCCCTTGTGCCCTACAGATGGTTTAACTGTCATCCTGAAAGGTAGCACTCCTCACTGGACAGAAATGTTTCATCACAGGATAAAGGCGATAACTTAGAACAGCTTTGTATTGACTTGCAGTGACTCAGAGGTTCAGGGAAACCAATCCATGTCAGGTTATTTCCACACACAACAAATTACTGCATCAATGTGTGGCAATGGAGATGATGATCAGCTGAAGAAACACAAACACACACAACAGATCGATTAGTGGTATCTGTGTAGGAGACACAGCAAACATTCTTGCAAAAACACATATGGATGTGCCATGCTGGAGGAGATTGACAACCTGAATATGTTGCAGGTACCCCCTCATACTACCAGCATAAAGCAAAACTAGAAAAAAATGATGCCCAAACCATCTAAACTGCCTCCTTTTGCTGTGGAGTAGTAACAGCTTTACTCTGAGTCCCTCCTGAATGACTACGCTCTTCACCCCATCTCTAAGGGAGAGCCCAGTCACCGTTCAGCAGAAGCTCATTTCCACCACTTGGATCCACAAACTCCTTTCAGTCATTACCCACAGCTTGTGGCCATAGGTGTGGGTAGGAACACTGATCTATCAGTGAATCGACACCTTTACTTTCACATTCAGCTCTCTCTTCACCACAGTGAATTATGGCAGATGCTGCACCAATCCACCTATCAAGCTCTTTTTCCCTTCTTCACTCACTTGTGAATAAAATTCCAAGATACTTGAACTCCTCCACTTGGGATAGAAACTCTTTCCCAACCCATAATGGGCACACTACCTTTTTCCAAATCAGAAACCTAGCCTTAGACTTGGAGGAGTTCATTTTCATTACAGCTACCTGACACTCAGCTGCAAACCACCCCAATCTAAGCTGGAGGTCATCAGTCAATAAAGCCAAAAGAACCACATAAAAAATCTTTTCAGAGATGAGATCCCGATGCTAGCAAACCTGACAACCCTTGAATACACCGAGACATTTCGTCCAGAAAAATTATGAACAAAATTGGTGACAAAGGAAATCCCAGGCCGAGTGCAACAGCCACCAGGAAGGAGTCTAACTTATTGCCAGTGTGATCCAAGCTCTCACTGCAGTTGTGCCGGGACCAAATAGTCCAAAATTAAGGGCTGAATACATGGTTGAATGCACTAATGCCCTCTTCAAGTCCACAAAGCACTTGTAGATCGGTTGGGAAAACTCCCAGACGCCACTGAATATCCTTGAGAAGCTAAAAAGACCTGGTCCAATGTTCTACAACCAAGACAAACCCACCTTGTTCCTCTTGAGTCCAAGGTCTGACTAATTGACAGACTCTCCTCTCCAGTAACATGGTGTAGACCTTTCCAGGGAGGCTGAGGAGTCTGATCCCAAACTTCCATGTGACGCTGCAAAATTTCCAACTTCCATGTAATGTTGCAAAAGTGTGTCAACCAAGGAAAACCCACAATGTTCAGGGAATCTGAGCTGTCTGCTGAGGCGGATGAAGATTCAAAATGGTATAGTTGCAGTCACATCAAAGTTTTCATTAAAACAGAGCAATGTCATACCCAAGCTGCAGCCAAAATAGTCATAAATTCGCTACTGGAGTGAACTTGAGTAGTCATATTACAGTCCACATATTACCACTAAACCAATGATTCTTGTACAGACATAACAGAAACAAAATAGAGATGTTATATGTAAAAGGACTTTGAACTTCGTATGGCTGTAGCTTGCAGCCACACTCAGTGCAACGCATGCAGTGCATTTCAGATTTAAAAAAAAAAAATCTGACTTGCATAACCTTTACACCAATTTAGTAAATAATTTTAAGTATAATTTCTAGAACACTTATTGTATCTAGGATCAGAAATGTTTCCACCCCTGAATAGTCTACAGTGTTCTCATCATTTAAGCGCTACTTGTCATTCTAAAAAATATTGTTGGTAGGACTATACCAAAAAGACTTGACTTGGTTCTGGTTATTACTTTGTAGCAGGTTTACACTGACAGAATGTGTTCTCTTTATTGAAATAAATATCCCTTAACAAATCAGTCTAAAACTCTACAAAAAAAGAAAAAAAAGGAAAAATGAGGAGCAAATGGGGGTCTGCTACTATCCTCCCTCAAAGGAAGGCGGGGTTCACTCATTGTAATGCAAATGTGCTGCCTTGTCTGCTGTTTGTGGCAGGAAATTTAATTAGCAGCAGTGTAGCTACGACACAAACAGGTGGAATGTTAAGAATGCTGCTGATGACACACAAGCAGACTAAAAAACATTTCATTTCACAACGAGTTTCAACTTGTTGTCACCACATGAGGGCCAATTCGTGGCAGAATTTTTTAGTATGGGATTTGTTTCTTTGTATCCTAGCAGCGCAAGTCTACAGTGTCTTCCAACATCTTTACAGCTGGAAGATTCAATGCGAGTAAAGAGGACACTTAAAAATAATTTTCCTATCAACAAGCATTGTAAAACAGTAACAGCACATCAGTTGAAATGAAAAGTCTTTAACAAATAAATGAATTATGAAGCTAATGAAATTAAAACATTTCATGTGTACAAATGGTACTATTAATTTCTACTTAACAAGCCCCATGAGGCACTCTTTTCTCCGTTCTTCTGCTTTGCTCTGTGATTTCCTGACATGCCTGTGACTGGAGTTATGGGACAACCCATTAAAAGTAGTGTTAAAAAAAAAAAAATCAGGCAATGATAGGTGAAAAAGCCAAATAGTTCACTTATCACTGGAGGGGGTAAATGAACCTCTGCAAAAATATGATCGACTGTAAACAACAGCAACAAAACTGAAGGTAGTGACTGGGTCCATGTCTATATCTGAAGCTGGCTATTGGATTGAGAACTTCTCCCTGGGGCAGCAGTGGGCCTCATTAAGCTAGGCTAAATACAGCATGAGCAAACACACACAAGTGCATCCACAGCACACACTAATTCACACACCACATACACACAGAGGGAAAACATGTGACTTAAAGTTGTGTCAGGTCACCCCCCTGCCCAAGAGACCACTGCAGCTGTCCTATTGATAGCTGAACTGTACTAGACACACGGGCCCATTAAACACTCAAAATGGCACACGGGTAACACTGGACACTGCAAAAATCACATGAGCAACACCAGACATGGCTTAAATGAAGGCTAGAAAAGAGGAAGGTAAGCCTAAAAAAGAAATATTTATTTCTCTCAATCACAAGCCAATGCAACACTTACTGCTGGCTCTTAGACTGCCAGCAATGCCAATGAAACCAAGCCTGGTCACTGAAATTCAGGATAAAGACAGATGGCAAGCAAACTACCTCAGAAATTTTAAAAAATGTGTCTCCCCTTTCAAAGCAGCATGATAATTATCATGCTGCTTTGATAAATTATCAGTTTATCATTTCTGTACTTTACAAGGCATGCAGTAACTAATTTCTAAATAACTTTCCAACCCCCAGCTGCTATCCACTTTATTTAATTCACTTTTCTGACCTGTCTCTGCAGGTTGAAGCTATGAACTCCTGCCACAAAGAGGAGGATGAAAATAACCTGATTAAAAACACTGACTTTTAAAATAATAACACTTCACCCCCTGGCACGCTCCAACCTCTTTCCTTCCATAACTTGGGTGGATTTGTATATCAAGTTGCCATGTAAACATAACAGTGTCACGCTCAAATGGGGGGGTGGGGTTGGTGGGACACACAATTTCAGCACAGTCATCTCTTTATTGTCTTTGTAGCTGCGGGAAGTTGTCTGACCAATCAAAGGTAAGTTTCCTTCTCTGACACTTCAAACCAAGCCAACTCCTCAGTTAATGCGCAGATGGTCTAGTCAAAAGAGAATAAAATCATGGAGGTCCATGAGAATAACACATTATGATTAATACAACCATACTCAGACCAACTTTTTAACCAACTTATCTAAAAAGAAACAGATATTGGTTCTTATCAATAATCCATCTTCTTCAATTGAATCATTCAGAGATCCTTTACCAGACAAATTCTTCATGCAAATAAAAATTTTTAAAGTTTATAACTAAATTCATTGCAGATAGGGCATTAATTAGAGAAATTTTCATGCTGCAAAGATTCTTCTTGATGCTTCAATAGCAGACAACACAAATGACCGAGCACCTGACAGCCGTCTCTGAAAAGACAGTTCATTAGAATTAATGCACCTCGTGGGACAGAAAGAGACGCAATCCCAAAAGGGGGAAAAAGGTGTGTAAAGACTTGGAAAACCAGCCACAGATACAGTGTAAAACTAATGATAGTCTACTTTTGCTTTTATTTCCTTTAAATGCTACACCACAGACTGATGTGCATCTTCAGCTCTGCAGAGGGATCAAACAGCAACCTTTATGACATCTTCTACCTTAACAAAGAGACAATAGCCCTAGAAACAACTTGGCCATTGACAAACAGTTTGGTTTGGGGTCTGTTCAACAGGTAAAGCATTGTCAAAACTGAAAAGGAATGGTAGACAACTCTTAATTTAAGGGTACAAAAAAGGGGCTACTAAATGATTCTGCTCATTATAAAATGCATAGATATTGTTCTTTCGGAAATTCCATTTGTATCTGGGGCAAATGTCAGCTAAATACAACCAAGCAAAGTTACACTATAAGGGATGAAAGATCCCTGGGCATGAGAAGTGCACAGAGTTGGTATCGTGAATCTCTCTTCTGGCAGTGACTCATAATCACCATAGAGAAGATGTGATATATCATTGAGAGCCGCCTGCCCCTTCCCAATCACTCAGGACTCAAAAAGCTGTGCTGACCTGTAATCTTACTGCACATATGTACAATCTTAAGTTTGTTCTTATTAACTATAGACAGTGAACAATACCAGGCAATAAAACAAGAAGTTGGAACACTTTCCACAAAAATGCACAGGTGTATATTGTAAAAGCACACAGTAAACAGTATTTTCTCAGTAAAAGCAAGACAGAGCTATAGAAAAGAACCATCATAGCACCACCTAGCTGTAACATAACCAGTTATTAAAGCCATTTCTGATATATAACAACTTCTTCGCTGTGTAAAGTTACATTTTGTGTCCCCAGGCTGTTCAATCTAACCGATGTGATTTACAAGCGCGAGAGCAGGGGAAGCATCAGTTTTAGTGGTGATGTGCCGGGTAATGTGGCAACCACGTCGACAGAAGTTCACCAGTGCACGACTGTTTAATATTTTTTATCCGCGGCACAATTTCGGAGTGAAAATTGCCACGAAAAAGCTGACAAACTGCCAGAAGAAATAAAAGTTAGCACCGCGAAAAGCTGCGTGGGGCGGACGTTACGGTTAGAGCACCACAACAGACACTGCTAAGGCTAGCTAGCTACAGTTCCACCTGCTTAAACACGGTTCTAGGAAAGACGCTCCGAGTTTGAAGTTTGCCAGGTTGTGACAAAAAAAAACACACAGAGAGAGAGAGAGGGAGAGCTGCCGTCAACAAGGCGACACGAACTCACTGGCGAACTTGCGCTCATGGCTGCTGGTGGTCCAAATTAGCATTAGCGGTAGCGCGTTTGGTAGCCTAACCATCCATCCAGCTGGCGTTGAGCTTGGAAGTGCGTTCACACCTCGACACTCACAAACACAGCGCAGCAACAAGTGTAAAGTGATGCTGAATCACTTTGGAGTTGCAACAACGACGTCGCGGTGCGTAACGTTTAAAGCAAAGTGCAGCAGAAATCAAGCGGACCGAAGGCTGTCGCCCGCAGCCGGTGAATGTCAGTTAAATGTCAGTTAAATGAGGAGCAAGAAAGCCGCACTCAACTTGGGGTGGACACTAAAAGAAGGGAAAGTTACGAGGAAAATAACCAAGACCCCCAGCAACACGTTCGACCTCAAAATTAGGATGAATTTAACCTCTAAATTCTACAAACATACGGTCACCTTAGCCTTGAGAAAAGTTGTGCCCTCTCTCTCGCTCGCTCGCTCGGTGACTTCCAGATGCTGCGGCCGCTGTTGCTGAGTGTTGCGCCCGGTTGGTAAGTAACTGTCTCCACGGCTACAGTCACTATAGCGCGACGGGGTCTCAAGGCAACTGTTGCTACCCTCGATCGCCTACGTCAGGGCCCTCACTATACAAGGGAGGGGCCAAAGAGAGACTAGTTCCGCCCAGTTCCACGAAGCTGTAACTTCATATTGAACCGCTGGGAGGTGGTCTTGACCAGGTATGGAGTCCCAAACTGACTTTAGGGCAGGGGTCAGCAACCTTTACTATCAAAGGAGCCACTTTCTGAACAGTTTTGACCAAAAACAATCGATATTGGAAATCTCAGAACTTACTCAAGCCTGAAAGTGGAGTTGGCACAGCCCATTAAGCCCAGGTGGGTTTGTGTTCCCACCTGGAATTGAACCAGAGACCTTTTGCTTGCAAAGTAACTGTGTAAACCACTACAGTATTAAATGTAAATACTTATAGTGTTTTCCCACATGTGACCAATCTGCAGTGGCTGTCTGTGATTATTTGGTACTTTAACTTTGCAATTTCATCCTAAATAATGCCATTTTGTGTTGCTTTTATAAAATTAGAGCGCAAACATAACAACAATTGTTTGCTTTTTAAATTATTTTTCAGAAGTGGAGGAATATCTACTGGCATGTACAGGGTTCTCCTGCCTATAAAAATTCTTTGGTGTCCTTTCCACCAAAGGAAAATCACCAATTCCACTTAAATAAAAGCTCAAAATAAATCTTTATTTATCAAATAACCCAAAATAACAGGAAAATTAATACACTTATGGAAATTCAGGTAACACAGGCTCTTTGTCTTAACTACTTAACGACCATTTGTGCTTACATGTACATGCATGGTAGGTGTAACTACCAGGTGTACCATGTGGTGTAGATGTCCTTCAGTTGTTGTAGTGGCAATCTTATAACTTTCAATTCAGTTTTCACGACCCTCATAAAGAGTTTATGATCGTGTGCTTTGGCAGCTGCTCATTTCTTTCTATTTTGTTTCCAAGGAGCCAGACTTTCTGGTCATTTATAAGTGGTCTTGAGCAATAGATCTCCAGGCTTTCTGAAGGCAGTTCAAGGTTTTTCTTTGAGTATTGGCTGCTTTTTCACTCATTTTTAGTCAAGTCCTTGCACCTAATCATTTTCAGGGAAAGATTTTTTTAAACTTTTGTTTGTGAGGGTGTTAAGCCACTTAACACTGACCTATGAGTCATTCAAGCATGAAAAGGACTTCTAACACAAGGGATGAACCAGTGTCGTCTCTACACATAACAGACAACTGAGCAAAGAAGCAGTTTTAAATGTTATCTTTAGGCATCTTTTTACTAACAGCCTGTCACAAAAACACATAATTTTCTACCATTTCTTTGGTTGGTTCTATGAAAAATGTTAAAGATAACACAGTTTAACAGGCATAAAATAGTATTTTTGCACTAACAAGGTGACTCCCAAAGAGTTATTAGCTGAAAATACAGCATATCTCAGCATGAAGTATGTCCTTAAAACTTAGGAAACTGGACAAATGGAGGACAAAAGAGGAAGTGGCAGGCCAGAAAACTATCTATAACAGATGTACAGTATCTGAAAATCATGTTCTTAAGAAACAGAAAAAAAAAATCCAGCAAAGACCTGACACAGGACCTGAGAGATGCAACTGACCCTTCAGTTGATCCATCTGTTTGCCAAAGCCTCATCAGAAAAGATCACAGTGGAAGGGTCGCTGTTAGGAAACCATTCTTAAAGAAGGGAAAAAGGGAGAAAAGGCTGAGATATGCAAAATTACACAAAAACTGGCCTGAAAATCAGTGGCAATCAGTCTTATGGAGTGATATACACACACACACATATATATATATATATATATATATATGTGTGTGTGTGTGTGTGTGTGTTTTACCCCATATGTATATATGTATCAGTTATGAGGTTATTTAAGATTTTCATACCATAATAATATCATAAGTATAATTATCACAAATGCAACTGACCCAAATTTCAGATTGTGTGTCTGAACTGAAATAGACTGGTTATAATCTGTAGGCACTATGGTATGTATATATGTATTACATGTATCATACTCGTGGCCATATTAACCTGTTTGAAGAGGTTTTTGCATGTGAGTACAATTTAAATCTAAATAAAAACTCCTTTCACTCTTACCATTTCAAATACAAAAAAATAACAGGAATGAAATGAATGTATTTTATTTTTCCCTGTCTTGGTTCTGCAGTTGCAAAGGAGTTGCCCACATTGCCCTCTAATCCAGCCTTAAATCACAACTATGAATTCATTCACATAAGACTGGATTTCATTATGGTATAAAGGCACATTGTAAACTTAAACAGTTCAGTTTGGCAGATTTCTTACATCTTGATAATTATTGTCAAAACCCAAATTTACTCACTGCCTTAAAGATATTCATCTATATTTTTACATTATAGTCAAATTGCAAATTTTTAAGTTCTTAAAATTTATGTTGTTGCATATCTTTATCACTTTTTTCTACCTTTATTTATTTGTGATGTATATAAATGGCTCCATGCCTTACTCTTGCAGTTACTGTTGCACACGTTGCACTTAATTTATTTTTTTTTTAAATCTTTTAAACTTAAATTTTAAACTGTGGGGAAAAAAAACCTAGTCCTAGCTCTGTTTTTCATATGTCTCTGTCACATGTCATATGTTTATATGTTGCACCAGGTCCTGGAGAAACGCTATTTCATTTCACTATGTCCTGCGTCAGCTATATGTGGTTGAAATGACAATGAAGCTCTCTTGAATCTTGAATCTTGAATCTACTGTGAATTTGTTTACATTTTATTGCTCTTATACTGCATGTATATATGTTACTATAATCATGATTGCTGTATGTAGATTGTTTTCAATTTAAAGTATCTGCATTTTAAATATTAAAAAACCGTGTAGTTCTTTGTTCTTGCAACTGTGTCTTCATGCATTTTGCCTTTTTTAGCACATGATGGCAGCATAAATCTACATTTTGACACAGTGAGGTCAGACGTTTTATCAGTTCTTGATGAATAGAAGACAAATACTTTACTGTGATACTGTGTAGCAAAACACAAGCAAGTTTCAAGTTTATTAATTTATCTTCACTCAGAATTAGTCATGGGTAAAACATTCTGACTTCAACAAGAGGTCTTTGGTGAGATTAGACCTAATTCAATAAGTCAGAAGGTGGCCGAGTGTCTGAACATTTCTATTTTATTTTAACAGTTTTGCCAAAGCAAAAAATAAAGCCAATAATAGTAAAGATGGACAAAAAATAAAAACAAATAAAAATTATGAGAGATACAATTAAGTTCTAATTTTTTTTAAAAATGAGCAAACTATTGTTTTTAAATGAACTTATTAGAGGATTTTCTCTTCAATACTACAGCCACACTTTAGTTTTGTTGCAGCTGCAATTCTGAGATTCAAATTGATCCAGATACAGCAAATGACAATAATAATATTAATGCTTGTTTTTTAGTTTAAGAACTCCCTGATGTGAACATGACTTCTTTCAAAAACTGATGTTTATAGCTAACAAAATATGATAGTCTTTGAAACTGCACACACACCACAGGCTGAAATGCAGCCTCAAACCATTACAAAGTCTCAACTTTGTTTTACAGATGGCTGTAGACGTTGTTGTTCCTCTCTCCTGACCTCTTCTTTGCACACTAACTAGGGTTTAAACCAACCATTTCAAATTTGAATTAATCACTCCTTAAGACCTGTCGCCACTGATTTTCAGTCCAGTTGTTGTATAATTTGGCATAGCTCAGGCTTTCTCCCTGTTTCCCTTCAATAAGAATGATTTCTTGACAGCCACACTTCCATTAAGATCTTTTCTGATTAGGCTTTGGCATATAGTAGATGGGTCAACTGACAGGTCAAATGCATCTCTCAGGTCCTAAGGTTCTCGGGCTCTTTGCTGAATTTTTTTCTTATTTCTGAAGAACATAACTTTCAGATGCTGTTCTAAATACTATGTAAATACAGTCTGCCAAATCTTCTTTTGTCCCCCACTTGTACAGTTTCCTCAAACATTCAAGCAGACATCTTCTTCTGGGTTGGTGATATATTGGTTCACAGACTGACAGAGTATTGGCCTCGAAGGGGTCTTTTCTGCTCTGCTAGATTACCAATACTAGTAGCTTACATAGGGAATCTCATTATTCATTTGCTATTACTGCTTATGGGTCAGCTATATGTAAGTAAGACACTGTTCTTGCTAAAGCTTGACTTAATTAGAACTTACCACAAAGTCTTTCATCAATGCTCTGCAGCTACAGCCTCTTTCACAGCAGGAACATTATTGGTGGTCTTCAGAGATAAAATTCTCCCCCTGCTTCACTGCTTTTATGAAACCTATTTGTTGTTTGCATCAAAATTTTATATTTTAAATTAAATTAATGAAATATTGAATGTCCAATGTTGGTTAAAGTGGCCATGGGAAACTTTTCAAATACCTATTCCTAACATCTTTGAAAAGACTGGATCATCTCTGTTTCAAAATAACCTGTTTTCTTCAGCTGGTCCAGTAGAAATAATGACTGTCCTTTTGAACCTTGTCAAGCCCCAGAGCTCCATCCAGGCTGTCATTTAAGTTTCAGTTTTATTACTTTCCCTTTTCACCATCGTTTTGTTTTGTTAGGTAGTTTCCACAGTTGCTCCATTTTCAGCTACCAGAGGCACACTGAGCCCCAACAAATTATAGCAAAGCATATATTTAAATGAAAATAATGGTGTTTTCAACACCTAGTTTTGAAACTATACAGGGCATGACTGTGTCTATGTATATGTCACTGCTGACTGGAAAACACCTCTGATATACCAACCACTTTGCAACTACCTTAAATTTCAACCCTTTTACATTGCTCTATGATCTAGTTGTGACACTTCTGTGCCCACTACAGGCCCAGTCAGGTGAGGACAGGGCTCAGCAGTGGCATGGTGTTTGGTCACAGCCCTGAACACAGAAACTACATACTCAGATACCTTTCTATTAACTCTGGGATAGAGGCGTTCATCAATTTTGTAACTCTTCTATGGGATCATTACTCCCCAACTGCATCACTGTCTCCCATAGCTGTGTTAGGGGTTCACCATTTGTGCAGCTTTGAACCATTTCTGAGGGGTTCTGCATACTAGGGACAGGGGCATGTTTAGAGGGGGACATGGGGTGACGCCAAAAGGGACGCCAAAACGTTTCTATCACCGCCTGCTATCTGGGTCCAGTATAGTTCCTAAGTCCCACTCCTCCATGTTAAAGGATGGGACAAGGTCAAATTAAAATAAAAATGTTCTCCTCAGGTAATTTTTTTCCAAAAAAGCTTTGTGCCATTTTAAGTAGTTCTCATTGTGCTGATTTGAGTTCAAAGGGTCACCTTTTTCCTAAGTTTGCTTCAAATTGCTAATTTGATGCCATAAAATTGGGGCGTACCTTATGATTGTTTGGGGTCCATACTTTACAATACGTCCCAGAGGGTGTGTGGGTGAGCGTTCGATACAGTGACTGGCTCCAAACCTGCAAGACAGCAGTTCCCAAATATGGGAAATTTTGGCTTAGCTTTTGTACAAGGGGAAAAGTGGAGCCATGCTGTCCATGTTTACCACAGACATTGGATAGGACCAATAGGAATGTAACTTATTACATTAATTTTTTTCTTTACATTTATTTTACTTTTCTCCTGCCTAGTTTACCTGGTTCCAATACATCAACTTTATGACTGTTCACCTGCTACCTAACAATGAACACCTCACTTAATCTGTGTCACACTAAGATAATAAGATAATCAGTGTCATTCACTTCACGTTTGTGTGTTTTTTCGGTGCTGTGGCAGATTAGCAAGACATACAAGATATTCCAGTTCTGCTTGCCTTTACACATTGTACAAATCATTCTTGTTTGCTGATGATGCTTACACAGACAACAATGTTAGCTCACTAAACAACAATAAACATACAGCTACAGGTACAGGACACGCTGGACAATAATACAGATAAGAATGCTGTTTGTAACATGATGACATACAAATGTAGTTGTGTGTTTAGTGTTTATTGAGGATTCAGTAGCTCTGTGTTTATTTAAAGATACCTAAATATGTTGAAATATTTAATATTGCATCTTTAAATTGTAAGATTTTATTATAAGCATGCAGCCAGAAAATAACCTGCACAATGGGCTATTCCAGGAAAAATCTGTTTTCTCAGGGGGAATGCCTTCAGTGTTTTGCTTTTTGCATATAATTTAGCATACAGAACAAGTGATCAGGAGTATAAAATGTGGTTATTTGAATAGAGTATGCAAGTACTTTAATTCAGCTATACCTTATTACTAAAATGCTATTACATGCATTACATTGGAAAAAACTATTGTGGATAACAAAAACTTCTGACACAAATCAAGAGGGGTTGTGCACCAGCTTGCTGCCAGAGTGTGCAATGAGAGAGGGGATGACACTGACCAACAGTACCCTCAGTGTAGGTTGTCAGCACTTTATGCATCCTGCAGCACTTCAGCATGTGCGCATGGGTAGCCTGGATCAGCCAGCCTCTTAGTGTCATGTGATGCTGTGGTGTGGTGTCTGAGTGTTTTCGTCTCTAGTGGCAATTGGCTGAGACTGATCTGTCTATAGAGAAATAATGACCTACATTTGTGAAGTCATGTGAACATCTTCACATGCAAGTTATTTAAAGATTCCTCTTTAAATAGGGTTTTCATTATCAGAATCAGAATACTTTATTAATCCCCAGGGGGAAATTACTTCATACATAAACAGACACAATTTTGCCATTAAAAAGTGAATGTGATTTCCATTCTGAATTTTGAAGGAACCTGTTTATTATATATGGGTAATAGGTGGCAAATGTTTATTTTTTTTGGTGTTAAATGTACAAATTAAACATTGATATTGTGTCAGAAAAATATTAGTACTTTTGCACCTTTTCATGAACCTGAGGACATTTCTGCACCTTCCTTTCCTTGAACTGCTTAATCCTTTTAATGATGCAGGCAGGGCTTTATAGGAAATTTGCAAAAGGAAATTCTTGCATCACTTACAGTAATGGATCTGATGGAATCATACTGAAGCAACACCCTGGAGTATTTTGGATTTATGAATAGTAGCTTATTGAAATTTATATTTGCCTAAAGTTCAATGTGCAAAATGAAATGCTTATAGCTGTGAATTCCCACCCACATTATAGCCTCAGTAAAACATGCAGTTTAGGAGGGGTCATGATATGTTTCTGTGTTATTTCTTTGAAACTTTGTGTACATATTTTTGACAGTTTATTCTTTGCAAGAATTTTATTTACACCTCTCTGCTCGTTTTGTTTGTCTAATCTTCATATCAGATCACAACTTTAAAAAACCAGAAGTACAGGATTGACTTGTCAAACTGTGTTCCTTGACCTGCATTAGACTGGCATTGTTAAGGTTCAAGCAGTGCTTCAGCAGAGTAATGGGTCGTCATATGCTTTCATTATAAAATCCTAATTTCTTAGCTAAATACAGTTTTCAATCAATTGCATTGAGTCAAAAAAGGGAAAATTTTCCACTAGACTGTAGTTGAACAGAAGTATAAAATCATCTGGTTAAATTAAAAAGAAAGAAAAATAACTGCTCTGATTTTTTAAAAAATTATTAAGGATTTGTCCAGTGAGGATGTTGTTTGTCAGATAAAATAAGGCCATCTGGACATGACATGCCAAAATGAGTTGCGCTCAATTTTGTTGATGTGTTTGATAGGCAAGAAAAAGAGAATCCCATGTATAGCAGTTACTATTCGTAATCTTTAATGTGTTTGCAAAAGCTAAAATTGAAGGAAGAGTGTGAGTGTCAGTCAGCGGAAAATCATAAAGCGAAGCCAGCGCAGCTGCTCCTGTTGAAACCATCAGTTTGCCCGATAGTAACCCCGGCCGGCGGATCTGCAACGTGTATATATGAGGCGAGGCTTGGGGATGGGCTGAAGTTTCACAGCATCATCTCTGAAGACCGCGAGCGCGTGTGCTCGCTCACTGCAACCCCCCCCCAGTTATTTGCCACGCGCAGCCGTATATGGAAACAGCTCTTGTGGTGTGAGCAGTTTGAGCCAATCAGCGGCGGCTTTCCTCTGAGGCTGGCGGAAGCTGGCGGGCCTGTCTGGGGTGTGGTTTTTGTGTGCAGGGGGAGGGACCCACGCAGCTGGGCCGGCGTTTTGAAAATGAATGATATTGGGCTCCGGCTGCGGGCACTGTAACCGGTTATAGTGTATGCTGAGCGGCAAACACAAGCTGCAGCATTTACAGACAGGAACGGACACGGAGCGGAAAATTAAAGGAAAACCCGTTAAAAACAAACAAACCGGGAATCAGAATTAGCTTCCAGTAATGCAATGTGAGTATTTCAGCTCTATTTACGTTTTTATAGGCTGTAAGGAGGACGTTGTGCTTTTATATTTTGACGTATGAGCTTCGATAACAAAACGGTTGGTGATGACTTTCTCACTGGCCTGTGTGTGGGCTGCGTGGATGATTGCTAGCTTTCTGTTAAGATCGGTTATGTCTGGGCTTATCTTTTTTTGTGGTTAGTTTCACAGTTCCGGTTCCTCAGAGCTCGTTTTAGGCGTTGGTTGGATAATACAGACTAATAAAACTATTAAATATAAATAGTCGTTGAAAAGCTTGGCTTGGGTACGTCAAGACAACCTGCTCAGACCTCTGCTGAAAGGGTGTAACCCAGGCAGCCGATCTATCTGGATTTCGCTTTGTAATTTGGCTTATGTTAAAAAATATTCCCTGAAAGCCTCAGCCCATTTTTTTTTAAAGGTCTACACTGGCTTACGGATATTTACAATAGGAACAAACTGCTAACTGTGCCATGGGGTTTCTGAGGATGACGCCCAGTGGGTGCTGCTGGAAGGGGAGCAGCTGGATGGAGGGAGGAGATCCTCCAAGGGCATTGATTTTTGGGAATTCACGCAGTCTCACTTTCGTTTTGAGCAGCAGCACTGGGTTTTTAGATGGTCAAGCGGAGGTGGACAAAAAGAGATGAAGCTTGAGTAAAGACTGAAGGGAGGGGCGGGGTTTTGTCTGCTCAGTTTGACAGGGGATTAACCTAATTGGAGTTTGCAGGCATGGTGGTATTGTGTTGGGGAGAGTCCCTCATTTGGTTTGGGGAAAGATGGGGGCTTTCTTATTAATCAACAATGTAAGAGGTTTACGTGTTGCTGTCTTCCCAACTGCTGCTGCATTTCTCCCTCTAAACGGAGCAGCTGTTGCTGTGCACAGCACTGCTCTACAATCATAATCTGTGTATGCAGCAATGGTGTCAGACTGCACAACTGTGCTATATATCCATCAGATGATTCACCCTTTGCATAATGTGCTGTCTTGGACAAGGAAACATGCAAGAAAATGTGCAAAAATGCTGATTGTGTTTCTGTCCTGAAAGGAATATCAAAAAGGTGATTAGAGATTGTCAGTCAACAGAAGCTCAAAGAGCAACTATTGTTATAACTGACTGCTTGTTATCTGGTTGTTCTCGAACATAACCTCTCTAGAACACCTGAAGTTGGTGTAGAGCTTGAACACTTAATTCAGTCCTCTTTTTTTATAATTGAAAATTGAATATATTTTGGTTATGGACTTCTAAGTGAAAAAGGAAAGAATTCACCATAGTTTCTGAGAAACTTGGTAGGCATTAAACAAAATAATTAATTGACAAAACTGTTTTCTGACAGGTTAATTAATGCCGGAAAGATAACTGATTGCAGCTTTATGTCTTTGGGATATTTGTTGCAGTTTTGGTTGATGAGAGATGATTAAATGGGAAGTCCACAAACTTCCCACTGGTGATATCAGGAAGCCATCAAAGAAATGACCCCATTGGTGATTTCAGGAAGCCATAATGACTGTCATAAAACTAAAAGTGATAGTTTATCCCAGCAGGCAGTGAATTTTTTTTTCAGCTGCACGTGGATCATTAACACTGGTCCCTTTGACGACAACTGATGGATGCTTTGAGGTGGTTTTTTTTCAGTAAACCTCTGTGAGAGACATGCTTTTCAAGTTGTGTGTGTGATTACAAAATGTGACGGGCTCATGTGATGATGGCTCACAGGGTTTTGAAAGTAAAAAGGTGGGTTGAGCAACAAACATATAAAGGCTTTTTTCCAATCTCATTATGAGTTATCAAACCTTTTTGTGAGATTAACGTCACACTGTAAATCACACCTATCACAAGACCATGGCAATGACAGAGGCTACTGATATGAGTAGAGGGAGGATTTTGAATATTTGTCCCAGTCCATTCCTGCCTGCCTCCACCTTCAACTTTAAAACCATATCCACCCACAGCTGTGGAACTGAGTGATCCACAGCTGGAATTAAAAACAAGAGGTGAAATTAAATGTGTCATGTGACCTGAGAGATCTTCAGACCTCCAGAAAAATCAGTGATGGTGATAGATTTTTGCCGTTTAGATACCATTAACATATGCAATTATCTATTTGACCTGTATGGTTTTTACACCTTTTAAGGTTTGGGTGATAAATATGTGTCAAACTCGTGACGGAAAATATTTTTGTCCCTGCTCCATAACCTCTCTAGAACCTTTTTTTTCCCCCTTCCACTGGTCTGACTCCATTAGTCCTTGACCAGCCAGCCCGATAAAAGCAGTATTGAACAGTTACATGTATGCAAAATTGCTGTACCTTGATGTCACCTTCAAAGGATGAAGGTACATTGAAGTGCAACATGTCCAGGCATGTCTTGAGGAGGGGAGTGCCTGGTGGGACACCTTTAAAGTTTAAGTGTAGGTTTCCTTGGTGTCAGTGTCTGTGTATGTCTCTGTGTGTGTATCATGAAGACATTGGTGCCTGTATGCTGTGAAAGTTTTTGCCTCCTGTTGGAGTTATAGTAAAGGAGTTAACGCTGCAAAGGAGTTTTCATTTTTGAAGTCTATTTACTATTCAGCTATGCACAAGAAGAGCCGTGATGGGCTGCTGCCACAACAGATAGATGAAGCTACTGGTATGTGTTTTCAACCCTCTTACATAAACAGATCAGACCTGTGATTTGCTAAAGAGGGAGCAGGGGTCTAGCCTGGCAACAGCAGTGGCTTGAGTGACAGAGAGGTTTGACGTGGTTCATGTGACAAAATAATGGCAAAGGCAGAGAGGAAATCTTTATCCAACAGTTCTGAAGTGATACTGATCAGCTTTTACACACTGGCTGACATGTAAATGAGATAGGGACATTTCTTTTTTGCATGGTTTTCACTGGATGTTGGGAGAGTGGAGCAGTAGAAATATTTTTCATGAGGTGTTTTCATTGGCCAAGCTCAGCGATGAAAGGCAGTCAATTATTTGTAGAAAAAAATGTTATCAGTAGTAAGCGTTTGCCACCTAGACTCCATATGCTCTTCCCACCATTGCTTTATCAGTTTGGTCAACAGAGAAGCAGCGACAAAGAGAATATTTGATTAACAGCTCATAAAATCAGCCATATAGGTCCCATCAAGTAATTTCCTTTCAGGATGTGTCACAATGGTCTTGATGAAGTTTCTAAGTTAATGATTTTGCCTGATCATGAGACAAAAACTGGGACAGGTGTGTGAACATGTCCTCCACTATCATTGCTAGAATATGTAATGTGACCTGGTGCCTGTCACGTTCAGACGTGACTTCTGTAATGCACACTGCTGGCTGTCACACATTTGGGTCAATCATGCTGCCTGAACTCTTTGGTAATTTGACAAGAAAAAGCAAAATGCTTTGGGATTTTATAAGTCAGGGGGAATATTTTCAGTCCAGGCTTTGCTTCCAGAAAGTATGAAAATGAATAATGGATGGAAAGATTTCTTTTGAGGTTACATTTGATGTTACTCTTTTGTGAGATAAGGCATGTGAAAATCTGTATAGAGGCGTTTCTTGAATTTATCAAAGTCTTCATAAGATCTGAATACCAAATTACTTAAATTATTTACTGTTTACAACAGATATCTCTTCTTCTTCTTCTTGTAAATTTTATTGGCGGTTGGCAAACAACAAAATAGTGCATTACTGCCACCCACTAGTATGCCATCCACCCGTGTCATCCTTGCGCAGGGCCCACGACCTTGGCTGACGACCCACCTGCTGCTTCAGACACTGTCCTCTACTCCAAGACACATATCACTTAAAAAGAAATCGTTCTTAGATTTGTGATCAAAGTAGGGATTGTAGTGACATAATTACTACAAAGATTTGTTCAAAATTCTTCCCAAATATAACCATCTTCCCTGCTCTTAGTGCCCTGGCAACTTTTTTCTGACAATTTATTGACTAAGCAATTAATTTGTGGACTGATGCTCCAATTTATCAGCTAATCTTCAGCTTTTTGATTGCCATCAGCGTATCAGTACACAGGATAGCATTAAGTGACGTCATGGCTGATGTTCATCATGCATTTTATCAGTTTTGTCATCCATTATATCTGTGATTCAGTTTTATTTATTTGTCTAAAACTAGTGAGATGAAGGCTGAAACATTACAAATCAGTTACGTGCAGTTACTGATGTATTTGGGTGTGACTTGCGTGTACCCCCAGCCATCATCTAACAATTTCCTTGTTGTGAATGCTGACAAGTTCCAATGCTCCTCTCTTTCAGTGACTGTGTGCGAGCCCACCACCATGTCTGAAGCAGTGGTGATGGAGCCTCCTCAAGAAGGCGGCTTTCTGGAGTCATCCTGTGTTGCCGGGGACAGTGGAGCCTCCCTTGATGACGGCATTGTGGACACAGCAAAGTACATCAACACTTAACACTCTGCATCAGATTTTGGATGGTTTTACTTCTTCAGGCCTCTAAAAATAATATTGCTTGAACTGCTAACAGAGAGATAGTGACAGTGTTTGCACTACCAGTAGTTGAGCTAAGGGTTGCACTGCAGGGTCAAGTATCTGCTACTGGTTGCCCCTACAGATTAGTCACTTTGGAAATTCTCACCTGTGCCAAGTGACATGTTTTTTCCCCTTCCTTTTCCTTAGTGAGTCTTCAGAGGAAGAGTCCACAGGGGAAAGAGAAGAAGAGAGTAGTGCTGATAATGCAGTCACCAGGAGCAGCACCAAAGCCACAGTAGTCTATGCTGAACAGAGCTCAAACACACAAATGGGTGAGTGCTGAAGGAAAACCACCTGGCTTAATGTGTTTACTCTTTCTTATTCACTCACTAAATTCCAATGGGGGCGATGCAGGTGGACCGATGTATAAGCAATGTTTGCCATACTCAGGCAGCCCTATGTAGGCTGTGTTCTCGGGTTTTATCCTGTCACTGTGCTGGCACTAATTGCTGATGTCAGCATTTGTGACTGTGCTTTATCTGAATTT